>ML795379.1:303238-319352 GCA_009831015.1 Picea engelmannii
TGTCTCTGTCTTTCTCATATATGTGACTGATGTTGAATGTGCCTTTGTTTATTTCTCTGCATTATTGTGATCATCATTGAGTGCCTTGTAAAGATTTTAAAAGAAGCATAATTGTTTAAGAACGGTAACAACTGATTCACCCCTCGCCCCTCTCAGTTGTCCAATAGACACCCCTTTCTAGATAAAAGAGGACTATGCTTTCGATACCCCTCCTGTCGGAGCTCAAAATGATCCTCAAGTTTTCCCACTCTGATCCTATGTCTCTGATGGTTATTTTTTCAAATTCAAACCCCCTGTAGACTCTGATACATGTATTTGGGAAAATTCCTCTCTTAATTAGCATTAATGATATATATTGAGATCAAATTAAGTAATATCTTCCGTACATAGGCAAGTCATGACACATTTACAGGTGTTTTAATATCTCTTAATGGATATAAACCCTTATTTTACGACCAATATTCTTCCAAAAGTTTGTAAACATTTATTTTATTTTATTCTCTAAGTGTACTATGTAACCACTTCCTCGGCTCAATTACAGGTACCGCATGTTACTTTTTAATAGTTTTTTTATCATGTTTACCATATTATTTTTCCATAGGTTAATTCGCTTATTAATTTGATGATGAAGGATTAATCAACCTCTTATCATGGTGAGCCAAAATCCTAGAAGACGAAAGGGATTTGTTTATTTCTAGTTAACCTTCACATCGAAAACATCGTCTTGCCCGAGTTAGGCCTTGGTGACAGACACTACCCCCCACATTGGTGAGGACCACAGTCCTACATATGAGGAGATCAACAAAATTTTCAACTCGGGTGATTTTCATGCAAAGGACGAGAACATAGAAATATATTGGAACATCCAAAGAAGCGACATTCATTTGGTTGTTGTTTGATCAACTATTTTCCCATACAATGAGGTTGTGCAATGGTGCTTCAAGAAATTCAACTTAAACACCTCAACCATCATGAGAAAATAGGGGAAGCATGTGGCCTCCCTAAGGCCTGAAGAAATTGGTTTAAGATGCCATCTACCCACTCCCACTTGTGCTCTCAATGGGCCATTCTTGAAAGGATTTACCCAAGGAAACAAAGGACCAGTGAAGCTAATGAAACATTGGTGGTCCAATGAGGACAAGAGCCTCAAAAAAGGACAAAATTTGGTTCACACCCACAGGCTCAAGGCACCATATAAATTGTTAGTATCCATGCTATGTCAGATTTGTGGCAAACATAAAAGAACACACTTCCTGACCAATTAGATGACACTATCCCATACCATCGTCAAAACAGGAAAAGTATTCAATTAGGAAAACATCTTAGCCTATAACATCTGTCTCCTTATGAAGAACATTCCAGGTATGAAAAATACTTGTTTTTACATATCTACCTACCTAATTGATGTTATATGTTCCTTTGTGCAAGTTCCTGACCTAGAGTGGAATTGGGACCCAAACCAATGCCCTATTCATGTGTACTACTCTGAGCTCTGGAGAATTAGTTATAAGAGAAATTTTTATGGCATTTGTAATCTTTTCCTCACCCCTCTACACTCTATTCTTTTTGGTTTTCCAAGACATAGAATTTCTTTTGAAGGTAGGACTGGGATGAAGGGGATATATGATTGGTTCATATGTAAATATTATTCATATATTAGAGTGTATGGAACAACTGGAGCCCCACGCCTTTTACCCTAATTTTTCCCAAACCATCTACCGATGAGAGAGCTTGCTTACCAAACCATGGGGTGAAAGGCCACCTCACTTCTCCTAATTAGCAACAAAAATCTATGTCCTATTTTCCCAATCCACATAGGAAACTACACCATTTACAACATCCCACATGCAAGAAAGGAGGCATAAACTATGCAAGAGCTACACCTATCCATAGGAGAGCCTAAAGGACATGACCCACATGAGCTTGCAGTTAGCCATGTCAGATTTGTTGGTCTCACCCACTCCAACATCCATGTAGTTGACTTTGATGAAGATATATTTAAAGTATTATTATGGTATGAATAATCCCTTTAGAAGTTACCCAATGATGTTGCTAAGCAGGAGCTTGAATGTGAACAAGAGGAGATGAAGAGAGTGACAATTGACTAGTTCTAAAGATTGCTCTAGCAGGATCTAAAAGTATTGAGGGGCTTCTGGGGTTGCTTTCCCATGGAGAATACTTAGATGTTGAAGATTTTATCGCACTCTATATCGTGGGACATAGCCAATCCTTTTATCGAGAGGAGGGAGATCATCTCTTTATCCCTTAATTTTTTCCTTCGACACCAACGTTAAAGAGAAAGAAAAAGCTTGAAAAGAGGAAAAGTATGAGAAAAAGAGACTCCATGATGAAGAACAATACCAAAGGAGGAAAGATAAGGAGGAAAGAATCATAAAATAAAATGAACTTAAGGTAGAATAAGCGACACTTCAAATGAAGAAAGATGGAAAATCCAAGGAAAATAAATTCGTTGATGAGGGAGAGGCCAAGAGATTGGTTGATGAATCCAAAGCTAAACAGGCAACTGAAGAAGTCAAGGCTAAGAAAAAGGCAGATGAGCTAGTGAAACAACATCAGTTGCAGGATTTGAGTCATACCCCAAACACTCCATCAACACCCAATTTGGGTATTGTGAACATGCCACCTCAAGACTACACTCCTCTCAATGCTATTCTGGGGGATTCTTATTTTTCTTCTCAAGCCTTGAATTTTGAGGGCACTTTGGTTGCTATTGGAGACTACTATTATGAAAATAAAATGAGGAGTATTGAGAAGAGATCAAGTAAAAGAAAAAGAGGAGAATGCACCAGATCCAAGTCACTTGCAGGGAGAATATTAGAATGGAAGGCATCGTCTGATCCTGAAGAGAATGTTGTTCATGAAGACTCTTCCCTCCACACTTTTGCAGGACTAAATGCCCCGTCCTTCCTCAAAATAGCCACTACCCTAAAAACTTCCAAAACTAGGGTGATAGAGCTAGAGACAAAACTAAGAGATGTTAAAGACATGCTTACTTTAGAGTTTGAGAATGTTGCAAGAGTATCTGACACTCTCAATACATAAAATTTGAATAGATCCCTACAAGCACAGAGAGATTAGATGAATGCAGAGTTCAAAATAATGATCAAGAACCAGTGATACACCCATAATAGAGAATTGGAAGTAGAAAGATAGAAGCTCAAAACAACCATGGAGGTGAACATGACATCTAGATTGTTGTGGATACTATCAAAACCCAGGCACTAGAGATAAACGAGAAATTTGAAACTAAGAAGAAATAATTCCTCAATCTGCTCGATAACATACAAACTAGTCGAGAAGAACAACTCAGGATACAAGATAAATTGGTAGAAATTCAAGGAAGGTATCAAGGAGCCCATGAGGCCTTAGAGAAGATGCTTGGTTGGAAAGATATGTGTGAGGCTCCTCCCACTACATTGCTAGTATACTTCAATAGAGAAAGACTCTAATATCATATATTCTTTGACACTTGTAAACCCCTTTTCAAGAATCTACAGGCCACCCAAAAGGAATCCATTGATGCTTGCATAAGGTTGTGGAACAACTCGAGTGATATCATGGAAGAAATTAAGATGGAAGCATTGCTCCCTAATTATGAAGCAACACCTGCGACCACAAGAATTGTTGAGGTGGAAGAAAGAAAAGAAATCAACCAAAAAAGCATACAAAGTTTAAATCATATTGAAAGATAATATTTGGAGGAACACATGTTAATACCTACCCATCTCACTAGTAAAATCCAACACTTTGTTAAAAATGGAGCAAGGGAGTTACATCAAGAAGTGTCCGTCAAAGATTGCAGTGGAGAGTTAATCGTGGAGAAATTGCAATCGGGAAAGATTAAGGACATTATGAAAGATTATTCCCTATGGGAAGAATATCAGGATCAGAGGCAGGGGAAGATCAACTCATGATGATAAAATTCCAAAATCATACCCATATGTCTCATTTATCTGCTATTGTTATCTTGTTTTTTGATCTGGAACATGAAGATTCATTTTGTAAAACGACCTTAGGTTGATAATTGCAAGATTATCATGTAAACAGTCACTCATCATTATAAAAGGGAGGATTGTCCATAAGAAATGGATTTCGATTTCCGGATGTAGCAAGACAATATTTTTACTGCATGTGAATTTAAACCTGAAGACTTTTTTGGAGATTGTGTTGTTAATGTGTATGAATCTAACTATTTAATTTATACATGTTTATTTATGTAGTAAGTGAACATTGGTTTATGAACTACTTCTAAATTAATTTTCTCATTTTCACAGTCACAATGATTTTCAAATTGAGTACATCGATGATGTGATGCAGTTAATTAATCAATTACTTGATTCTAACTTGTTATGTTGTTAAACATTCATGTTACTTGTATTATGAATTTCTTATGTGCAAGTAATATAAATATTCATTATTTTCATCCTTTTTAGTTTTCTCATGATTAGGATAGGGTAGGATAAAATAGAATAGAGATTGCATCTTAGAACTATAATCATTCATCTTAGATTAGAATTAGTTAGTTAGGATTTTCATTTTTAATTCATTTGAGAACCTTCGGTTCTCAGATTCATAATTAGTTAGCATATTAGTTAGATTGGTAACCAGACCAAAATCTGGTTGAAAATGTTATTTCAAATGAGAGTGGGTTTAATTGGGACCTACCATCAGGTGTTTTCTCTTATATGATTGAACGGGTCATCCTCTCCCATAAACATTTCCTCTTCTACGACATTCCTCACTTGGTATCTGATCCTGTCAATATCATCGTCCATCAAAGTGTAGATATCTGTTTTGTTATGGTCTTTCATCTTCTTCCGTGAAAATGTTTTTTTTTCCTTACCCTTTTCTTTCCTCTTTTCCCATGCTTCTAGTATTTTCTTCTATGCATCCCTTGCACCCTTTCCTAGTCCATTTCCTTAACCATTTCCTTAGTCTTGTTCTTCATTGTTAGGGTTCTCTATCTTTGTTTCGTTCACAGGAACCTTTCATTCTAGTTCCCAATCCTGCATAATTAGTTGGATGTCTTCATCTGTGATTTTGTACTTTGTCTGGACCCATTACTCTCTCGGATCTTTCTTTTCTTTTATGTAGATGTGATGCCATTCTGCCTGAAATCGCACAATTGATGTGTACACCTCTACAAGTTGTGGAAAGATTCATGGTGTATTTTGGATACACCTCCCAATCCTTTCAATGTACAGAAATAAATCAACATTGTTGTCTATATGTCTTCTCTTGTTCATTGTGTACCATAATTTCTGATACTTGGTGGCCAAGCATGAATTACCTCTTAGACTCGGAAATTGTGCATTTTCTGGTTCATTCAACACTGTGAACGCAATCAGAATTAACAACCAAGAATAGTGGAATTGCATGCCTCTATCCTATGCTTCCACGTAATCGATGAGGAAATGGTTAAGTAAAAATGGTTACCAAATCATCAATACCCATTCTACACACTTCTCAGTCGTAGCTATCACGCCTGTGGTCACTTGGTCTTTCCTTCATTTTCTCAGCAACTTGCATGCCAATTATTACATCACAATTCTTATTGTTGGGTCAAATATACTTGGTACATCCAACCTGCACACCTCTATGACCATGTGAAATTTCTCCCTCATGGACTCTAACAAATTCTTGACATTATTTTTTTCTACAAACAACAAGGTGGGATCTTCCCCTTGTATCGGTAAGCTTGTGATTCAGGCAATGAGATCTGTGTCTATAGAAATTGGCTTGTCTAGCCATAAGTAACTTCCATGCACACAGGTTAACAACATATTGATGCATGCATTCACCTCTTGGCTCTTGTCAAAGTGTGGAATGTCAAACACATTTAGTATGCCAGCTCGTTCCAACCCTTTGTCCCATACCTTTGGTATATGTATAGTTTGGTTCGTCATTGGGTCTATTTTCAATTCCAAGTATTCACTTGGCACAAGTTCAGGAAACTTGGATGTGTTTATGATATCGTGGTCTGCATATTTGAGTTTTGACACCTTACCTAACATATCCTTATCTATAATGACCCCATCTGGGATGTCAAGCATCACCAATGGATACTTGGCATCCTTCTTCAATGTCATTGGTTCGGAATCATCCTTCCTCGACGGAATGTAGTCCCTAGTAAACCTTTGCTCTGATGATTATTCTCCCAAAGTCTCCTCAACCTCTGGTGTTTTTATTTCTACTCTTGTTTGGGATTTCTTTGGTACAAATGTTACTGCCTTTGTTGGTGCCATCTCTTGTAATCTGGTTACTAGGGACAACTTCTTTGGCTCTGTGGTTTTTATCAGGCTCTATAACATGGCTCTCGACTCTCTCTTACCTGCATGTAACTGCAACTAATAATGGCCAATGTTTGTCAATCATCCACAACTTTTTTGCCCCTTCACCAGTTCTATGCCTCCCTTTATGCCTGAATTAACTGTCAAATCCACTAGTTGTGCAATCAATGTATGCTTTAACGCTGCTTTATTTCAAAATCTTTCGTTTGATTTTTTCTTTGATTTTCCAAGTTGTCACGATCTCTATCATATTTTTCCATTTATGATGATGTGTCTCCGTGTTGTGTTATCATTAAGGATTGTGAACCATCATTTCCGCTCATTAATGTTGTTTAATGGTCTTAGTCATCCTTCTTGCTTATTCATTTGTTCATTGCACAAATTTCTCTTTTGCATGTAATTTAATTGCTTGGAGCGGTTTCGTCCATCTATGTGACACTCGCTTCTTCTGCACACTTACTCTCGTTGTAACTTACTTAATTTTATCCTATTCTTCCCCTATTTTTCTTTTTCTTTTTCCCCTTTTTCTTTCTTTTTCCTCCTATAATACACTAATATAGTACATAGGTTCTTGTGTATGTCAAACTAGTGTGCAGATGGTCAACTATCCCTATAGAGTTTTAGCCCAATTCCATTCACCATTCCTCCTAACACTTCACCCTTCAATGTTTCTAGTTGCACAACACTTGCTTCTGTCACATACTTGATCACATATGGACCTAATCAATGCATCCTAAACTTATTGGGGTGCTGCATGAACTTGTTGTCGTATAAAAACACTAAGTCTCCCCCTTGAAGCCTCTTTTATTTAATATGCCTATCATTCCATGCTTTTTCTCTTTCCTTTTAAACTTGTTGATGTAATCCTACGACAAATCAATCTTCCTCGAGCTATAACAATTGTGACAATATTTCCTCTACTGCGCCAGAGTCTGAAAGATCTTTAATCGTTGCAACGCGTAAACTCGACACAATAAATTCCATTGGCATTACCACTTATTTCCCATATACCAATCGGAAAGGTGTCTTTCATGTCAACTTTTTGCTTGTAGTCCTATATGTCCATAATACTGTAGGGATCCTTAAGTCCTAATCATCTCTCCCTACATTGCAAATATTTGTCAACGCGTTTTCTAGAATCTTATTGAAGGCTTCTATCGTCCCATTTTCCTGAGGATGGTATGGCATGCTCCTATTATGGTGAATTTGAAACTCCTCAGTCAATGTTGCAATCGTCTTATTCAGGAAGTGTGTCCCTTAATCACTTAGTAAAATGCGCAGGTACCCAAATCTTGTCACTGCATTATCAAACAAAAATCATGCAACAATTTTCACGCTGTAGTCTGTGACTAGTGTTGCTTCTATCCATCTGGTCAAATACTCTATCGCAGTGATTATATACCTAGATCTTGATCTCCTGGATGGTGGATTGATTGGTCCTACAAAATACATCATCCATTTTTTAAAATCCCGCAGTGTAACATGTGGATGCAAAGGCATCTCATCCCTTATAAATGGTTTTCCAACCCTTTGACAAACATCACATTCCTAGCAATATTCCTTAGCATCTTTATGAACTTTGGGACACTAGAGCCCTACGCACAAAATATTATGCATTGTCTCTTTACCTACATAGTTTCCTCCTATAATACCTTTGGGCGCTTCTGATAGTATCATTGGCCTTTCATTCTCTACCACACATCATCTTAATATCCCATCTACACCTAACTTGTATAAGGTCCCTGTGATTAGATGATAGTCTGCTTCCTTAACCACTAATTGTTTCTTTTTTTCAATTTCCATGTCTAATGGAGTCATTCATGTACTTAAGAATTGCACAATGTCTGTGAAGTAGTCATCCACCATTCGAACTATAAATAAATGTGCATACGGTAAAATATCATCTAGATTTCCTGCATCCTTGCTTGATATAATGTGCGCTAAGTGGTATGGTTCTGTATTTAATTTACATGTATTGATGATGACTTCAAAGTCATACTCTTGGAACAGAAGAAACCATAGGAAAATTCCCCCCCTAACATTGGCTTGTTCACTAAGTATCTTAGTGTAGAATGGTTTGTATACATCTTGAAATGAGAACCCAACAAATAGTGCCTAAACTTCTACAGTGCATACATCATCGCTAATCCCTCTCGTTCTATCATAGTGTAGTTTTTTTTTGTTGTTGAAAACTTCCTTCTTGAAAATGAAATTGGATGGTATAACTCTCCCTCTCCTGGATGAGATAATATTGCACCCAAATATATGGAATATGCATCCACATGAATATGAAATTATTTGTTCCAATCTGGGAATATCAAAATTGGTACAGTCACTAACTTTTTCTTTAATGTGTCTGACCCTTTCTGGCAGTCCTCATTCCATTGGAATTTATCTTCTTTCTTTAATAACTTCTCCATGGGTGTTGTAATATGTCCATATCCCTTAATGAACTTCCCATAGTATCTTGTATGGCTCAAGGTTTATCTTAATTGTCTTATTGATGTAGGTGGTTGTAAGTCCAAAATCATTGCAAATTGGCATGATCCACTAGTAAGCCTTGCTTACATACCACATGGCCCAACAAAATTCCAAAAGGTGCACAGATCAAAATACATTTCTTCAAGTTCAATGAAATATGAAATTGTCTACACCTATCTAACATTAATCTTAGTACTTCTATGTGATTCTTGAAGAGACTAAATACAGTCCAATCATCTAAATAAACTTCAAGGAACTTATGAATAAATTCTATAAAGGTTGTGACCATTACTCTTGAGAAAATTGCATGTGAATTCTTCAACCCAAAAGGCATCACTATGTACTGGTAGCTTCCCTACTCTATTGCAAAATTAGTCTTATGTCGGTCTTCCTGTGCAATCTTTATTTGGTGATATCATGAGAAACCATATGTGAAAGAATAGTCCTCCTTCCCCCCTACATTATCTAGCACTTCATCTATGAAAGGTGTCGAAAATGGATCATGCATACATGCATCATTTATATTTCTTAGGTCTACACAAATTTGATTCCCCCTATTTTCTTATCTTGTACTACCATTGGACTTATCCATTCTAATTCTACTACTAGTTCAATAATTCATGCATCTAACATTATGTCTATCTCTACCTTTACCTTCTCTTTATACTTTGGATTTAGTATATAGGGTCTATGTCTTACTGGTTTAGCATATGTTTTCAACGGGATCTTCATTTCCCCTAGATCACTAGCTATCCCTTTCATTTTTGTAAACGTGGTTGGGAATAGATATTGATACTCGCGCAATAAATCTGTAATCATTTCCACAGTTTAATCATTTGAGTAGTCTCCTATTTGCACAGAATTGGATTCTATTTTGTCTGAACATTTACCTTTCATGTCCTTATTGGTTGTGCATATGCATCATATTCAATCTTTGGACCTTCCACTACGTGTTTCCCCTCAGTTTCAGGTATTTGTATATTTCTTGAATCCTCCTCACCCTGATCTTCTTGAGCAACATTATAGCATTCTAGTAACTCATGAACAGTCACGGAAGATCTATGCGCACTACATACAGATACTACATCCATCAACCCTTCTTCTAAAAAAAATTTGTTTCAAATGGCCTACAAAGTTGCATCTATTAATGGAGATTCATCTTCAAAAGTAAATGTTACCTTAAAACTTTGAGTTAGCTCATCCCAATCTGCAGTTTCTCTGTGTATTTCTAGTTCCAAGTACTAGTTCTTGGGGATCATATCCAATGTATGTATGAACTTATGCGTCCATTATTTCTTCGGTATCAAACTCCATATCTTTATGCACCGTGAAATATGATTTTCCAGGTCACTTACTCTTGTATATTTCTACACAATATACTCAACCTCGGTACCAAATCTAACTTGCATTAATCTTCTACACTACGACTAGTATTATATTCCTTCTTTATGTGAATCCCACCATGTAGTTGGAGTGGATTTCAAGACAACATCTAATGCAAACAATATTTTTTCGTTCAAGTATCTTCAATTCAAACACCTATACAAAATATTCTATGTCATTCAAACCATCATACTTGGGCGGGTCACATAATTTCGTTCCAATCTAGTGCAATAATCGAGTCATGTGGGCACACCATCTGGTGGATACTTCATGGATCATTTGTTGTCAATGTTCCAGACCTCCCTCTAAGTATAACGCACATGAGATAATGTTTCTCCAACTTAGGGCACCATCTATAGTCATATTAACATAGTCACCCATGTGCGTAGTCATATTATATAGGTTAACAATTTTGTTCCCTTTAGTTTGTTCGATATCTTAATGTTTACATGATTCTCATATATGATATTTATTGCCTTATGATCAATAAAAAGATTCACTTTCATACAACAATTATCATAGAATAACTATACACTGAAAATCTCAACTATAACAATGCAGTGGAAATAATGAGATCTAGAAATATTAACCATGTACAATAGACACAAGAACACAAGAGTTTATCCTAGGAAACCCAACCTTGGGAGAAAACCCAACAAACTTTCTATAGAAGAATTCAATACAATATCTTACCAGTACATCACCATCAATAGCCAAAATACCATACTGAAAATATCCTCCCCAAGGATAACATCACCAAGACCTAGCTCCTCAATAATATGACCAATAATAACCAATCAAGAGCTTCTCCAAGTGTGGCACACTCTCCAAGATAACCAGTAACCAAAAAATAGAGAAACTGCCAAAACTGCAATCGCAACTTCCTTGTGTGCACTGCAGAAGGAGTTGTCTTCCTCTCAAAATGAAATGAGCCATTCCTACACTTATACTAATTTGGGCACCAGTCTGGGGCCGAATTCTTATTTTTCGGTCTTCAATTTTATTATTATTTTTCCTGTGGGGCCAAATTCTCTTCATGGGTCTTCAACTTCTTCCTATGGATTTTCTGATGGTGTATATGGGTCTTATTGTACTTTCTTTTCGAGAATGACTGCCTAAAGTTGAAAATATCCATCAATCCCTCTCAACGAGGGAGGCATTCTCCGTACTTGGATTTCTTCTGTCATAGAAAGGTTTTCTTCATGATCCATGTTGATGTGCCATCTTCGCAAATGCATTCCATCCAAGAATATGCATGTGATGGCATCTCAAGTCCATCCAATCCTTGATAGGAGAAGGACTACACCTAGGCCATTCACCACTAGCAAATCCCTATGAGTGAATGAATCATTACCCTTAGTCATATCAACACTAGCATAGCCCCATGCATGACCAATCTAGGATAATGTCTTTCTTGTGTTTATCTGGCCACTCACCACTAGCAAATCCTTGTGGATGAGTGAATCATTCTCCTTTGGTCATATCAGCACTAGCATAGCCCCGTGCATGACCAATCTAGGGAGAATGTATGCCCGGACCTGGAGAACATCAACATATATGGCCTATTCACCACTAGCAGAGCCCTGTGAGTGAATGAATCATTCTCCCTTGGTCATATCATCACTATCATAGCCCCGTGCATGACCAATATGGGATAATTTATGCATGATTCTATCAACATGTAAATGTGGATGAACTTGCACAGATAATATCTAACTAGCAAAGGACATACATAGTTTGCAGAAAAATGAGAAAATACGGAAACAAGAGAGAGAGAATCAAAATAATTGTATTAACTATATTCCACACTCAAAGAGTGAATAATTTACAATAGATATAGGTTACATGAGTAAATAATGCACCATAGTAGTGATCTAGAGAGATCTAGACACTCACTGACAAACAGTGGAGTGAACTGCAACCTAGTCCTAGTTAATTGATCCATGCAATCATCAGTTAATTGAGACACATGTGTGGAAGTGAGAGAGAGACTTGCAATTGTTTGTGATAAAACCAAGGTTTCCATGCATGAGTTACTTCCACTAGTCTAATTGAATGTAACTAACTCTGAACTGAAGAGGAATGCCCTATTTCGTAGGGGAATATTCTCTAGAAAGAATATTCGCATTTAAGGAATCGTTCTCAACATTGGACTATCAAACTTAGGAAAATAATTCTAGTTGAGTGTGTAATATCTCCAACACTCCCCTTGAACACTACTAGGGTGTAAATGATGAATGGGTCCCGACAATAAAGGCCATGTTAGGTATCCATTGTACAATGCATCTAAGAATGAAACACTCAAAAAATGAGGAAAGAGGGAAACACCCCCCTTCAAGGTACAATGCATAAAAAAGTGAGAAGGAACAAAAAGAAGTTGCTAAGCAATTGTGTCCTTCACTCCACAAAGACCTCGCAACTGTGCAAGTTTGTGCTCATTGAAGATTTTGTTGAATATGTAGATGTTTGCATGAATCTGATGAAGTAGATGCACTAGTGAGATGTCCACACATATCCACATTCTCTTTTTGTAATGAAGAAGATCCAACTGAAGTTTGGATGAAACTTTGAAAATTGTGCAGTCGTTTCTAGAAAAACATTGAAATTTTACTGATTTTAAAATGCTCATAACTTCACTTCCCGGACTTTGTTTCAGACGATGTTTTTTTGAAATTGAGTATTTTTTCGAGAGGAATTCAAATATCCAATTTTTTTTTTTGCATATTTGTCTAAGAAAATATCAAAATTGAATTTGATGTGCACGCCCCCCTTTTTGTCTCTTGAGATGCATGCATGTTTCTCCTGAGATGCATGCACGCCGCATGAAATTTTTTCTACATGTGACTCTTGAGATGCATGCATGATATCTTCCGTATGAAATTCAGAAAACAAATTTGAAATGGAGTAGACATCATATGCAATTAATGGAACAAGAATTTGTGCAGATACTTGTGTAGAAGAATCTTCAGAGTAAGAGGATTGACCTTTTGATGGTTTCTCTTTTGGATCTATCTTTTTAATCTCCTGCATGAAATACTCATGATATTCTTTATTCCCGAATAGAACCTCCAATTTGGTCAGTTATCCCCTAGCCTATGGATAACTAAAGAGATCATGTCTCGAGGCCCACAGGTCCTAGACATGGAGTACAGAGAGCCAAACAACTTGAGCATGGCCCCGGAGGGCCCCTCTTTTCTTTAGTGCAGTCCATTTATCACCAGCAACAGTATCCATCCCACCAGCCTAGTCCTGAAGTAGCATTGATTCTTTCTCCATGAGGTAATGAGTCTGGGTATCATGGTATGTATCACTCTGATTTTTTAAGCACTTGAATATGGTGTATTGAATCCTTCTTCATTTCATGACGTTTACTTGGAAATTATGCTCTTTTCCTCGTTCATACTGGAAGGGTGACATGGTTCCCTAGTATGTTGATTTCCCTTTAGGATGGGTTTCCACTGGGTGGATCTGTGAAAATTCATCATTTGTTCACTCCATACTTATCACTTTCCATCTTTATTCCTTTCATCTCCCCTATCCTTATTTGGGCATTGGGATTGGCTACACTAGAAAGGGTTGTACCTTACCTTGTGGGAAGAAGGGGATAAAGTCCCAAAGGGTAAAAGTAGTTGGAGAGAGTTAAAATCCAATGTTGAAAAATTCGATATGTTTCACTGAGGGATCCCTGAGAAAGCAATGAAAATATTCTCAGTAATAAAAGGGGACCCATAAGATAACATAAACACTTAAGGTATTAGTTTATGGATAGGGGGTCTCATCATGAACCGTCCTATTATGACCATGAGCATGTAGCGGTATGACACTACCACCTATATGGTCACCAAGCTAGGGTAGTGACTCTTGGTGGCATAGCCAAGAGTAAGGGGGTCTTATCACGAGCCATCCTTCTCATTTCCATGAAATTTTTGTGGATAACACTATCACCTCTAGTCATCAATCCAGGACAATGGCCCTCAACTATTCCCTTGAAGAATAAGAGAAAAATATCAAGAGAAACAAAGATAAGAGTAAAAGTAAATGAATGGGATAGGAAACAATTGCATTTATGACAAGGTGCAACTCTCCCTCTACAAAGGCACCCATAGGTAAGACTTTACATTTCCCTGTTATTACATGCACCCCATGCCACCTCATACACTTACATGACTTGGACTAGATCCCACCTGGGAAACACCCAAAACTTAAGAGAGGTTAGCCCAATAGGACACCCTAAGACCTTCTCCAAACCTAACTTATCAAATTGCATAACATCTTTGAGCATTTATTCAGCTTAAGGGGGGTTTGATGCACATGTTTGGGTAATTTAATTATTGGATGTTATTTACATGATATGATCACTATGACTTATGAACCCCTAGAGGGCATACTTTTTGTTGTTGCAGGACCTTGCCCGATGGACAGGTACACATGAGGAAATGATTAGCTCTGACCTTCATGGGGGCTTAAATCCCATAGATGGATGTTGAAACCCTAGCCAGGGGTAAGAATAAATTGAAGACTTGCATTGAGAAAAATAAAGACGTTTCCTTTGGAGGAACCCTGGCATACCTAGACCCAAGGGACCTTGCCCTTCCTACATGGAAATTATCCTTTGAGGGCCTTGGATGTCACCATGATAGCCCTATATGTCATCCAGATCCAGGGTTTCATTTTTGGAGGCATTTGTGAGCCTGGTGACACGTGTGGGCATTATTTGGGGCCTCTGGAGGCCAAGCGCCCCACATTTCTAGCTCAACATTCCACATTTAGGGTTCAACATCTCCCTATAGGGGCATGACATCACCCTTGGAGGTGTTTTTAGATGCAAATTACTTTTAATTATGTCAAAATTGAATTTTTGTTGTAATTTGGCTAGGTCAGCCTTGTTTTGACCTAAAGATGAATTAAAGGTCAAATTTTGTTTAAATAAACATAAAATACTCTCATTTTTAACATCACAACTTGTCATTTGAGACAAGAGGTCTGAAATCTTCACCCTATTAGGGTTATTGGCTGAAATTGTGAGGTGCCACTCTTGTTTAAGGCTGATTTTTGCAACTTGGATCAATTTTGGAAGTTTTATGGTGATCTTGCATGGTATTCTCATGATTATTCTTGGTGCAAGTAAGTGAAATCTACATTTTGGAATCTATTGAATGGTTTTATTTTCTCATACAAGATTATGAAATTGCATGATGTATTTAATGATTGTAGTAAGAAACTTAAGTTGTTACTTTCTTACTTTTTATTTTCCAAGCTTTTCATTAATTGATCTAGTAACTAGTGAAACCCTAGAGCCCTAAATTGTTAGCACTCTAAGGTCTTGGACTTAGTTATTGTTGCATAAGTTTTACTCCATAAAAATCCTAAGGGGATAAAGGTGCTAGGGCCTAGAATTCTTTACACCCTAGCATCTTTTCTCTTGAGGTCAAAGCCTAGGAGGACTTAAGCTACTACTTCTCCTATGATTTTCCCCTCTTAGAATTGTGTGCATCATCATCATTAATTTGCACCCTTAGAAGAAGATGTCCCCCTTGAATCCATTACCCTTGAAGGCACTAGTCCTCTTCTCTTATTTCATGACAAGAATCAACTCAAACTCTTTCACCCTTTCACTTCATACTCTACTAATTTACTAACCTAGTCTAGAAATACTAACAACTAATTTGGTGTTGTCATAATCATTGCTACAACTATCATTTTGCAGCTTATACCAGCCTATTAACCATCTAAGTCATCCCAGAATTTGTATGAGGCAAGGTACTATCAATAAGTGTTAAAGTATATGTTCAATTGCCTTTCTAGAGTGCAAATTCTGAAGTTGTTACCACTGTCATAGTTGTTGTTGCAACCACTTTTGCAGCCCATGACAACACTAAATTAATCCATAAAACCATTGGGCACTTGTACTAAGAAAACCATAATAATTGGATATTGAA
>ML795379.1:324808-350089 GCA_009831015.1 Picea engelmannii
GGGAACATATCGTGACCGTCGGATTTCCTAACTACAAATGCATACTAATGCATACTAAAGAAACACACTTTTACCTAACGACATATTAGACCAAGTAGATCTTAACTAACTCCTAAGTGTCTAAATATCCTAACACCTTGGAGTGAGGTTTTCATCCTCCTAAAGAGAAAGAGGTACCCTATTGGGGTGACAGTGATAGGGTTACTTCCATGTTATGTCAAACTAGGCCTACTTTCCTTAAGGATTTGGGAAATTATAGATTCTGCGATAACATGGCCCATAGTTCATTTGGAGTTGAGTCTCATAATTCATCATATACTTGGTGGATAATTTCAGGAGAAATAGACCAGAAGATACATCCTATGACCATATCTTTTCTATTGAGAAAGTCATTTTTCTCATCGGTGGAATCAGACTATACTTCCATTTCCATATTTATTTGGTACAAGCCTCTACATATGAACTAAAGCATATTTTTTGGCTTCCACTCCAAATAGTTATGAGGTATGAGAAGTATTGTCGATGAATAATCCATCTTTTGTGTTCTTTAATCTTCATTACCTACAAATAACAATGTTGGTGCGCCTTTTTCCTAGTATCCTATGGGATATGATACAATGTAAATGTGGATGAACCTGCAAAGATAATATGTAGCTAGAAAAGGACATACACAGTTTGCAGACAAATGAGAAAAGATGTAAATGAGAGAGAGAGAGAGAGAGAATCAAAACAATTGTATTAATTGTATTCCACACTCAAAGAGTGAATAATTTACAATAGATATAGGTTACATGAGTAACTAATGAACCATAGTAGTGATATAGAGAGATCTAGACACTCATTGAAAGACAGTGGAGTGAACTTCCACCTATTCCTAGTTAATTGATCCATGCAATCATCAATTAACTGAGACACGTGTGTGGAAGTGAGAGACACACATGCAACTACTGGTGATAAAATCGAGGTTTCCATGCATGAGTTACTTCCACTAGTCTAATTGAGTTTAAATGACTTTGAACTGAAGAGGAACACCCTATTTTGTAGGGGAATATTCTCTAGAGAGAATATTCTCATCTAAGGAATCGTTCTCAACATTGGACCATCAAACTTAGGAAAATAATTCTAGGTGAGTGTTTAATATCTCCAACATAACATACCAAGGTGATTCACCTCTAGAAGAGCCTTGTGAGTGAATGAATCATTCTCCCTTGTTCATATCAGCACTAGCATAGCCTTGTACATGACTAATCTGGGAGAATGTATGCCCAATGTTGAAATGTCAACACTCATCACTAGCCAAATCAGCATGGCTAATCATGTGTATCATCCTCCCCATCCAAATCAGCATGGACACTCTGGGAGGATATCTGCAATATGCTCATCTATGGATAAGTATTGGAGCTTCATTTCTCCCTTATGTACCATGTCTCAGATGAAGTCCTGCAAGAAGATTATAAAGTTTCACCACTTCATGACTTATGACACTGGCTATGACATACTCCATCTATGTTATACAGAGTGCTACATAAGCCTACTTCCATCTTATCCTAGAAATTGTAATTGATTCCAAGATGAAGCAACACCCTAAGGTTCTCAATCTGTCTACTGCACTCTTTGCTCAATCAAAATCTATATATCTTTGCAGCGTCACTTCATCATCTAAGACAAATCATATCCAACTATACCATGCTTTGCTTCCACCCACTGGAACTACCTTGGATTCAACCAAATATTGGCTCAAGGTGCTCACTGTAAAGAAAATATATGGCCTGGCATAAAGAAGGTACATCAAGGATCCGATCTACTTCATGTACATTGTGGGATCCACCAAATATGAATATGAAGTAGAATCACTCAACTTCTTTAAATTTTTCATCATAGGTGTAGTCATGGACTTGTAGTCCATCATATCGAATCTCACTTAGTATCCCATGAATGAGGAAGATCTCGTCTAATACTGTCACACCTCTAATCCCAAGAGCAAATCTAGCCAGGATCCTCCATCTCAAACTCTGATTCCAACTCCCTCTGTCACTGGAGTAAGTCTCGTTGTCCAGTCTGCCTCATTGACTGCTCGCTCTATGACTAAGAAAAAATATGTACCCAGTCCTCCTAACTAGTTGTCTCCTCTATAATTGTAGCAAGATCACATCTAGAAGCATCTTGCCTCTGAATATTTTGCATCACCTCCTCAACTCATGACACTTGTCTGTCAATCCTAGGAGATGTCTCTCTCCCACTTGGATCTATAGGGGAACTCCCTCTGAATAATTGGATCTCTCTTAATCCAGCTGACTCTCTCTGAGATCAAGCTCACTCCAAGTTTGTACATTCTTAATTAAAACCAATATCATCAAGTATCCATCAATAATGGAGTACCATGCTCCCTATGAAACATGACCCCCGATGAGTCTATACAATCTCTGGAGTCATCTTATCCCTATGCATCTTTTGAAGTCTGATCTCCAATGAACTATCTTGGGAGGTTGCTCCTCCCTACTAGATCATGAGGGTTGAATCCCTCCAAACTCAAGCTTCCTCTTAACTGGTACTAGGTGGGGCCATCTGCCTCACCACTGGTGGAGCCACTTGCTCCTCCTTGTCAATATCCATGTGGAACACTCTGTATCCCACAAAAGTATCCTTATTTTCGTAAGGTTCTAACTTTGTCTTCATCGCGTTTGGTATATGGATTTATACTATCATGTATAAAACTCCATGTCTGGATATCTTGTTCCATGTCTCAAACTAGACACCATCTAATTTGTTGCCTCCTGCAACCGTCACTATATCTTTGTCTCAGAGATGCCACCTATGGCCTGCCCAAAACAAGACCAATAACAAAAAAATAGTAGACGAGAATAATATTCTTATGATCACGAAATAGGAATAAGAATAAAAAATGGGAAACATGAACAACACATTTTCCAGTGTTGTTACCAATCAATCCTCCATGGTAACTTACCTGGGACAAAGACAAAAACCAATAATATATCCTAGAAGAGATCAATTTCATCTTGTAAATAAGTGCATCATTAGTATTAAACAGTGAGCATTTACACAATGATCATCGTACTAACAATATTCAAAAAAATTGATAGAAAAAGTATTCAGTAGTAATAGAACTCTAAATATTGTTGTCCCCATTACAATATTTATTTAAGATGCAGCATTAAAAATTATCAAACCTAATATGCAAACCTAGATTCTTAATTTCTAGGGAGGGTGTGTTATTCCTCTTAATGCACTAGATCCAATTATCCCTTTGGGTCATCCCCTACAAACACCCTCATACTTTGCTAAATGATATAACTTGGAAACATATATAAGTGCATACCTATGAATTTTTTAATACCATCCAACTTTTCTTCTAATCTGAAACCTGACACCATCAGTACATGATGAAATCACAAAATCAAGATAGTAGAAGGTTCAATGTCCAGGAAAATTTCAATAAACTCTAAAATTTCAACTTTGATGGAAGGTCAAACTGAGAAGTGCAGTAGGTGAGCCATGGAAAGGAGAGTTTCTCTATACAAAAAAAATTTCTCAACTCGGCCCAATAAATTTTCAGCGAACTTGACACTTAATTTCAAGTCTATGCAGCGAAAAATTACAACAACAAATAGAAATTGTGTAGTGGAAATATTTCAACTAGCTCTGAAACCATGTTGGTGTTTACATGATTCTTAGATTTGATAGTTATTTCCTTATGATCTGTTAGCAATCAAAAAACGCACTAGCAATTTTTTGAAGAATGATTCCTAATATTTCAGGGAACTTTTGATTACCTTCCCGAGCTTCAAATGCATATTTGAAAGCACCAATGGAAAGCTTAGGATTTCTAGATGTCGATCGACTATTCAAGCATGTGAAACGACCTTTCCACGACTGGGAAAATTGATTTTTCCCAAGGCAGTTTATTTCTGGAAAACCTACACTTTCGGTGGTTAACTAGCCCTGAAGTTCACCTTCCTTAACCACCAAAAGCAGAGCTTTTGGTGGTTAAAGAGCCTAATTTTTTACTTGAGTTAACCACCGAAAGCCTGTCATTGCCAGAATGACCAAATTTTTTCCCAGATCGGTATTTTTGAGTTGGAATGATTTGAAACCTCTTCGAATGGACATTTATTGAATAATCAAATCAGATCTAATAGCTATTTTTAATGGATAAGGAAAAGAAGAGGTGTTTCAATCATTTTTGGTACCTTTTTCAAAGGAAGAAAATCAGGGTTTTTGCATACCTCAGCAAATTCGAATTTTATCTCTTGGAAGAGTCGTCAATCATCCTTGGAAGGCTATTCTGCACTGCACCATGACTCTACAAGATATGAAGACCACGAAATGTGGGATTGACCTCATTTTGAGGATCATTCCATATCTTTTGCAAACTGAATTTTGACTTTCTATCTTTAGTATATCTGATCCATGCTTTTAGGATCTCAAAAATACATTGTAAATCTATAAAGCTAAAGGTAGAAGATGAACTAAAAGTTTGATTTTGAGTTCTATATTCTATTGTTTTGTATGAAAGACACTTTCTTTAATATATCAGCCTGCAAGCTTCTTTCATTTGTTACTACCAGACCTTCTTTCATCTTTGTCTATGCTTATGAGTGGAATTAGTTCTTTTATCTCTGTTTAATGATCCTATGGTAATTGTCATCTTACTTTTGATTGTTGAGCGAGAATCACAAGCATCTTTGGCTAGTTTGTTGACCCATCATATATATGGTTTTATGTATGTTCTGGTTAACTGATTAGTTTTCTTATCCATTTTTTATACAAACCTATCTGACAATAGCTCTAGAAGGCCTTGTGTTGCGTGAATATAACTAAGACTGCCTTGAAAATACAATCCATAGGTTAAGATATTCATCTTGATCCAAACCCACACCTATTATTGAGAAAATAGTTTCTAAAAATATTAAGTTACCAGGCATCTCTGACTTACAGCCTAGGAGAGTTTCCTGGAGTGATAAAAAATTGGTGTCGTTGCCAGGGAGAGGAGATCAAAGCTCAGCTTCCTTGGGATACGACAAGATCCAGTTTTGATGATAGAAAAAGCTTGGACATCTTTCAGTTGTAATCATCTATCTGGCGACTCCATGAAGGACAGATTCAGTGGTGACTCCACAATAATC
Source organism: Picea engelmannii (assembly GCA_009831015.1). Taxonomy (NCBI): domain Eukaryota; kingdom Viridiplantae; phylum Streptophyta; class Pinopsida; order Pinales; family Pinaceae; genus Picea; species Picea engelmannii. The sequence continues at coordinate 329,953 of ML795379.1, forward strand.
AAATGTCAAAAGTATTTGTAGCTCTTTTGGCTTGGAGGTTTGCACCTCTTGACTTCTCAACAGTTCCTGGTTTCCCACATCCAGTTCCTTCTATAGATTTTTGGGGAGATCACCTTCCAAGATTTGCAAAAAAGAAATAAGATAATCCTTCAGATCATCTCATCAGATTTCATCAATGCATGGTTCAGCTAGATATATATCATGAGGATGTGCTCATGAAGATGTTTGTCTTCTCATTAGAAGGAGATGCTCGTGAATGGTATCGATCTTTAACTCCTTCTAGCATATATTCTTTAAAAGAGTTTCATAGAGTATTCCATCATCGATGCAAAAGGTATTTTGCTCGGGAAATTCTTATTGAATATTGTTGTGATGAATTTGAAAAACCTGTTCAGCAGGAAGTAGTTTCTTCTTCTGTTTGTCCAGATGAAGATTATGTTTTTGAGGAAGAACTTCCTGATACAATTAATTGTGACGATTTCATAACTGTAGATGCATCAAGCCTTGTTTCTGATGCATCTGTTTCCCTTAATTTGCATGAAGGAACAGTTATAGAAGATAATTGTTCTCAAATTTTTGAAGATGTTTCTTATGACATGTTTCCAGCTATGATTGAAAAGAAGGAGCTGAAAACTTCTTGTTTTTCTTTACAAGATACAGGGGATTTTTGTTCACCAGTTTTTGATGAGTATGCAGATGGGGTAGAGAAGATATCTATATCAACTGATGTTGATCTGAGTAGTCAGCCCATATATGAAAGTTATGTTGAAGAGCCTCTTTCTTTTCTCATCAAGAAATAGCCTCATATTTGTAGAAGATGTTGAACATGATGGATTTAACCTAGCTGCAAATTTTAGGTCTTCTTGTCGGTTTTCCGCACCTCATAAACAAAAAATTGAAATCAACTCTTTCCCTTGCATTATTTCCTTCAAGCACAACTCTTTCCATTTTCTCTTGAAGCTTTTGGGGTTGTTGTTCTGCTTCCTACTAACTCTCCTGCAACTGTGCTTCAAGGCTCTCAGTACGAATGGCCAACTCCAACCATGCTACCTAGAGTAGCTCAATCTACTTTAATGGCTCTCCTATTGCATCGAATTCAGGCAGTTGGGGTGTTTTCCTTCGGATTATTGGCCAAGCTTCTGCAAGATTTTTCTGGACCTTTTCCATTTTCTGCTCCACTTGGCTCTTTGCATACTCCTCCTGTGTCCAGTGTGCTTGCACAAGGAGTGATTCCTCCTTAGAAAAATTTGTTTCTCGTTCATCCTATTGGAGCCTCTACTCCAATTAATCAGTTGAATCTTTGATCATCCCAATTAGCTACATTGATGGCCATTGAGAAAGGTCACCAGAAGAAGTAGTGGCCTCCCTGGGTACTCGGACCTGCAGTGGGATTCCATTGGCTATTGAGTTTTATGATGATGTCTCCACCTCTTCCTCCCCTATGCCTTGCGGCTACTGTGCAAGCCTCATTCTTACTGTTGATGGAAGGAATGGAAGTATCTTTGTTTTCGCCAAGCAGAGTTGCACTAGCTCTGCGCACTGTTGTGGGTTCTACAGTACTAGCTCCAATTTTTCTTGCAACGAGGTTGCACTTTGTCCTGATGTTGATTCAGGTTCCTTCTAAACCTATGGTACTTCTGCATGTTTTTGGACCACAATGTATGTGGTTTTTCTTCTCTTAATGGAACTCTCAACATTGATTATTGAGAGAGGATGATGAGGGCTTAGGGATTGTGGTATAGGCACAATTTGAGTCTCTGACAAAGGCAGAGTGTCCTAGATTGGCATAAATGGAAAAATTGACTAGCTTGGTACTTCTGGGGTCAGACCAGTGAGTTATGGTATATGCTCGGGTAGTTTCGGGGTATCCAACTGCATGGGCTCTGGTTCAATGGTTTTGGGTTGGATGGTCGTTTCTTGCGGTGGTGATTGGGTTTGTGGGGGTGATGGGGGTTTTTTGGTGATAATGGTGGTGGATGTAGTGGTATCTGGCTCAGGGTCATCCTAGATGACAATTATAGTTTGGGTCGCTCAAGTGTGAGGTATGGTTGATGATATCGGCTAAGGATTCAGGATCTTCACTGGGGATAGCTCGGTCCTAAGTTTTTTGACCAAAGGGTTTGCAATGAATGTTGTGTTAAGGATTTCATTGAAATATTTACCTGTCATCATATCTTGCTATGGAAGTTGCGGGAACATGGGCAATGTCCTTTTCTTGCATTCCAACGATTGTGTCTCTTCTTCCTCCTCCTATGAGTCAGTATGCATTGGATCATCTTGATTTTCATCCTCTATTCCTGAGCTCAGTCCTACCCCTGCTTCATGTCCTTTCTTCTTCAATATCTCCGCAGGTAGAAGGTAGTGCATCCCCACCTTGCGCGGGTTGCATTTCACTCTTGGCCATGACATTACTTCCTTGTCAAAGGCCTCCTCATCCAAGTAAAACAACAGCATCTGTGAATGAAAATATTTAGTTTTGACATGTCTGGGCCAAACAAACATATGGTGGAAATTCAACCCGAACGCAATATTACTCGTTTTCAAGTTGAGCAGCTCATGTGGTAAGCGCAACCTCTGAGTTGCGTCAAGAAGCCGGTTGTACCACTTTAAGAACACTGCATTGTTGAATTTTGTGTTCTCTGAGTTCGACCTTGAGTGCCAAGGCTCAAACATATTTGCTAGTTGACCTTTATCTATTGGCGATAATGGTCTTCCTGAGGGTGGCATCCACTTCAGCATGGAGAATGCAACAAGCAGGTATCCATAGGTGAAGGTTCTGCACTTCCTTACACACTACCAAGAGTTCTTCCAGCAGGTAGCTACACCAATTGAACACTGCTTTGTTGGCACAAAAATATGCCACTGAGAGGGCATCCAACATGCACTTGCCTTTATAGTAGGGCCTCATTACTTTTCTAGCAATTAAATAGCAAGTTTTTATGACTGTCTCTGGTAAAATGGGTTCAATCTTGGTTGTGCACCCCCCTCTCTATGTATGAAATATTTCATATAGGTTGGGTTCTCCCTTCTTCTTCCCATGTTTATTGGAGCCCTGAAACCCTTTTGAGACATCTTTTCCTTCGATGGATAGGGTTGTGAGTTGGTGGATATCCTTTGCGTGAATGGGATATCGTCTACCGAGCCATAAGCTCATGTCATGTACTCGTTTGATGAGGAACTTGGTACACCATGCAACCTCACCAGTAGTGTCGAAGACTGGAAAGTCTTGGAGATTCATGATTATGGAGTTAAAGAGGTTGATAAATTCTATCTTTGATATGAACTGCATCCCTCCCATATCTTCTAGCGCCACATTCCAGAACACGTCAATGTTCATTTGTGGGAATAGCACCGGGTCTATCAAGTTGAGGTCGAGGAGCATCACTTGCTCAACTTTCCCTTTCTCGACTTTCCCTTTGACGTCACCCATGACCTCAACCTGAGGATCACACAGATCATCTACAACTGCTTCCTTGGAGAGAGAACTTCAACTTCCTATGGCTCTCATAATTTCTACTCTAGATTGTGAAGAAACTTATACCAACTATACTAGGCTTCAGGGTCGCAATGGAGAGAATTTGTAGGCTCTATGATAGTTTAGAAATCTCAATTACAATATGGAAAACAATAATTCTTATGCTGAGTTCACCCAGCCTTATACTCAGGCTAGCTGGTGAACTTTGGCACTACTCCTAGGCCACTCATGATTAACCCTATAGGCACAACCTAGAGCTAAGGTGTCCAAAGAAACTGTTTAACAGGGTAAATCTATTGGGGGATTTTGGAATTTACTGAACAAGTTCCAAAAGGATGTGGTTGGATTCAACCCTTACTATTTGAAGAGTTGAGAATCCTGGCACAAATACAGATGGCATCTTCGCATATCGCGGCTTTATGTTCTAATAGAGTTCGAACGGGTTACTCTAGCAATCATAAAGGCTATGATTGGATCGAGTGCATGTGGCACATGGACAAGGATTGTGTTTGGATTTGCTCTCCCTCCGACCACAATGGGGTCCCCGTCATATTTAATGATTGTCTTTAATGTACTCATGACTCTTCTGATCATGTGTTGTTGAGTAAGCAGTCTGGCACTAAAGTAATACTTAGACGGAAAAAATGAAACACATGTCACGGTGCAACAAGGAACACTCTAACTTTATTAACTGAATTTAAAAAAATTGTAGAAATTCAAATCTAACTACTATACATGCTCCTTTGGACTAGAGAAACAGTCCTTTAGCTCAGTCCTGAGAAATATAGGGTTTTAGGTGAGCGCCATTCACCCATCCTGGCCTAAGTATCTCATCCAATTGCACAAGTCTGACTGCTCCATATTGTCATATCTCTGAAACTATAAATGGGCCCAACCAATGCATTCATAACTTTCCTGGATGTTTCTGGTATCAACTATCATAAAGTAGGACCTTATCTCCTTGAGAAAATGTTTTGGCCTTAATTTTCTTGTCCTGCCAAGCCTTCTGCCTGGATTTCTCAACTGATTGATGAAAGTCTACTAAAAACCTGGCCTCATCAAGTTCTTGCAAATCCATAACCCTCTGTGCAATTAATTCATCCTCTGACATATGTGTAACTTGTGCGATGTATAGGCTAGGGGTAATGAATTATGCAGGTACCACAACCTCTTTCCCATAGACTAGTTGAAATGGAGTATACTTGTGGAGCTTCTTTGTGGTCATCCTGTAATCCCATAAAACTGCTAGGACTCTATCATCCCAATCCTCCCTATTTTCACAACAAACCTTCATCAAACCTCTCTCCAGAATCTTGTTAAACGCCTCTACTGTGGCATTGGCTTGTGGATGGTAGGGGTTTCTTTTATGATGGTCTGCATATGGATCCAAGGGTTGAACTACTTTTATTTTGTCTACTTCAAATGTCATAGTATCCCTCTTTATGTCAATAACTGCATAGTTATCATAAGCCCAATAAATACCAAGTAGTGCAAGATAAGGGTCCTTATCCCCCATGATTTTGATCACCTCAAAATCAGCTATAGTATTTACTCTTGCAATATCTATCTCCATGCTCTCTATCCTTCCTATGGGGAAAAATAAATATTGATTGGCCATTCTCAATTGGATTGGGGAATATATCAACTGGGTTTTACCTAAATCTTCCCAAGTCCTTTTAGGCAATATGTTAACATCAGATCCTAGATCTAACATAACATCCTTAATCTCAAACTCATCTAGTTGGGATGCTAGTCTAAACTCTTTCCCATTCCATACTTTCCTTGTTTTCACTCTCTGAGTATTTTTCTCAGGAAGATTAGTCATTATTCTAGCTCCTGGGAGTTCCTCCATTCCTAGGACTAAATACAGGGCATTGTGCAACTTTTATGTCAATTGGTCGTTCCCAAGAATATCATAAAATAATTGAAACCAAAGGTCAACTACATTTTCCAACTACTCGGGTTGTCTTATTGGGATTACGAGGTTTCGTGGTGTAGGGGGTGAAGTAGGGAATTGTGCAATCTCACGATAAATAGTGGGCTAAGGGGTTTTTTCTTTCATTTCAGGGCCAAGGATACTCTGGAATACTTCTATTACATTTTTAAAGAATAGCTTATGTTTCAGAGGGTCATACTTGTCCTCCTTATGAGTTTCTTTCTAGATCTTAGGCAGATTATTAGCATCTATGGCAGTCTTTGCTCCTCCTCGAGTAATGATATTAATGTTGGGTAGTTTTCCTTTAATGACCCTCTTTATCTATGAACTAATGAAGTTGGATCCTCTTTGACATGTTTGATCTTCCCATTTTGCAGTTAGCTCTGGGAATTCTTTAGTTGTGTGCCCATTGGTTTTGTAGTGTGAGCACCATGGTCGTCTCGGTTGAGGACAATCCCTAGCCATGTGACCTTTCTCATCATAGTTGTAGCATCTACTTGATCCTCTTCCTTTAGTTCTTCCTCCTCTGAAGTCTCCTCCAGCTCCACCTCCTCAGCATCTTCCCAGTCCTTGAGGGGTTTCATTCACCCTGAATGATGTTCGATCCCATCTATCTGCAAGTTCATCTAGTGCTCTACACTAATTCGTAGGATGTGTGGTGTTATCACATGAAGTTGTCATGGGTCTTTTATCCCTTAGGTTTTAATTTTTGTCCTTTAGTATCTAGGTTTGCTTTATTTTTCTCTTTGTGGTTTTCTTAGGTTAGTCTAAACAAATAAAGACTTGGGTTTTGGCTCACATTTTTGTCCCACATATATGATTTTAGCCTAGGTTCATTTTATGGTTTATGTCTTTGACTCATATTTTTACTTCACACCAAGAATTATTGACCCCATGATCCTAACGACCTGACAACTCACTCCATCCACTCATGCTCCTTATCCTTTCCATGATTTCCCTATGTTTGTTAAGGGGGTCAAATCAAACTTTGAAAAAGGTGTTTCCAACTTGCTAGGCGTTTTCATAGCGCACATTTTTCCTATGCCCCTTTACCATAATTTTCCATCACCATCTGATGTCATGTATTCCATTGTTTTCAGCGCCCTTGTCTTCAAAAGGAATATTGATATTTGGTCATTTATGAGCTTTCTAACTATTTATCAATTGGATTTTTCCCTCCTAATCTTGTCATTACTAAAATCACCAGTTCAAACAAAGATGCAGATTGCGCTACGGGATCGATAGTTAGAGATGAATTGGAGGCTGAGGTGGATGTATTAGTTCCATATATTGTTGTAGATCTTCCATCATCATCCATAACCTCCAGGTATTTTTTGATCCTTTTCAGTTGCATGGAAAAGTGTTAAGATACCCCTGCCTTATCTTTTGGTAGCACATGACGCTCCAAGTTGCATCTTCTCTCACTCATTTTCCTCTGTAGCTATTCTTCCACAGACTCCATAGCCATTTTCCAACTTAATTTTTTCCTATACTAAGGTCAATCCATTTTACTTCAGAATCTTGAATTTCCATTCATTCACTTGGCTCTTGTGTCCACACTGCACTATAGAAATCGCTGCCAAAACTACGCTACGGATCCCCTATCCCAGTGTTGCATTTTCCTTGGATTTATCAGTGCCATATTTTGTATTCACAAGATCCATGCATTAGCCTCCCTTATTCATTGTGTCATCCTACATTTTTATCTCAAATTCTATTGGCAGTGAGGAGGATAACAACCCCTATATTTTAAATCTTTGATGACCATTGTATGGTGGCATAAAACTGAACAATGCATCCCTGCATACCTTTCCTCAAAGTTTCTTTATCTCATTTTTTAAAAGAAAAACCATCATATCAGTCTATTGTTAATTCAAAAGTGAGTTGGAGGAAAATCCTTGAAAGAGTAACCATTAGTAATTGTCAAATCTCGTAGATATTTTCCTTTGTTTGGTTCCTTTACCCCTCATAGCATTACAACCTTTGATCCCCTGTTTATATCCATGGATACACCTCAAAGGAAAAAGTCTCACAAGGGAGGGAGTGTGGTCAAGACTAAACCTTCTAACATGCATTTGTTTGATTTTGAGCCTATGGTCAGGGAGGTTTTTCAAAGGGTTGGTTGCCTCTCTTTTTTTCAAAACATGTAGAGGGGACACCCTGAAGTAGAAAGATAGTTTGCATTACACTTTGATGTCATTAAGACCAAGGTGGGAAACCTTGAGTTTGAGGTATATGAGGTCTCCATTGCAGCAACCACTGAGATACCTAACACTGGTGAGAGGTGGTTCAAATCCACGATCCTCAATGTTTCCTTTTCCAAGGATTTTCTCAAACTAGACTATCAGAAAGACAATTTGTCTAAGGGAGTTCCTAGGAGACACATAGTTGAAGGCTTTAATAAAATGTTGAAGATCATCTAGAGATATTTTACATGTGAAGGAAGATTTAACATGATATACCAGTATCATATAAAACTCTTGCTACATTTCACTGGCAAGGATTCAATGAATATCCATTTTTATCTATCGAGGAGTATGGGAAAGATGTTTGTTAGAGTCCAAGCCAAGTACAAGGTTGTGGACACTAGTGTTTTCCACTCTATGTTGATCAGGATGTTGGTAATGGAAGAGTTAAAGAAAAGGAACATTTCTTGGGAATAGTTCATTGTCTCTGCCCATATGTAGCTAGATATAGCCTCTACCACTCAATCTAGGATGCAGAGCCCTTTTCCATCTAGTAGTGTTTCCCCAACAAGAAAAAGAAGGAAGAGAAAAATCAAACCCACTACTCAAGACAAAGAAACCCCTAAAGAAATTGAAGAAGAAGATAGGGAGGTTCATCACTCCCCACAGTGAGATTTTTCACCTCCTCCTACACCTGAATTGGAAGAATTCCCTTCATCTACCAAAACCACAGCTAAGAGGGGGAGGAAGTTGCATTTCCCTTCACTTTCTCCACCATCTAAGATCAAAGTCAGGAATCCTTTTACTAGATCATTAGCCCAAAAGGAATTTGTTCAAACAGAAGTCTTACCCAAGGCTGCAGTTCCAAGGAAAGAGAAAGATAAAGGTAAAGTCATTGAGAATCCTATTGAGGTTATAGACAGAGTCTCTTTTCAGTAGAAAGATAAATGTAAATCCATTGAGAAACCTATTGAGGTTATCAACATCAACACTCCTCCTAGTAATCTCAATTTCAACATATTGATCAGACAACTCATGGATGCTAGGAAAGAAGTTGCTTGTTTGAAAGAAGAAAGTTTGACTGGGAGAATAAATATGAAGGAGCTCATGGACATGTACAATGAAACCCTTGATCTGGCAAGTTTTTCATCAAGAAGAGCCATGCCTCTCCATAGGAAACTTAAGACCATGTATAGGAAAAACAGAAGCTTTCAGTCACAAAATAGAAAGCTCAAAGAAGAATTGTAGCATTTCAAGGATGAACTAGCCCAGAGGAACTTAAATGTTCTGGTACAAGCTGCAATAGAAAGAGATGAACCTGCAGTTAAGAGGAGTACCCCTGTGAAGGAAAAAGATGTTGTTATGATAGAGGGAAGTTCTCCTGGAACAAGGAGGAGTGCTAGATTGATGAAGTAGATGGGGGAATGACAGATCCATTTTTGTGGGTGATATCTTTTTGCAAGTTTGAAATGATCAAGGAAGTATGATTTTTCCACCTATACGGGCATCTATAGGCTCCTAGTCCATCAACTAAGTTTTTTGTGTTTTTGAAGAATTGATTACATCACACAAATATTTCTTAGTGCCATGGTGCTACGGAATCATCTATACAGGATGTTCTACAGTTGCGCTACCAAATCCACTACGAAATATCCTAACCAAACACAACAATGGCACTACAGAATATGCATATTTGTTACACATGAGTGGTGATATGGAAAGAGCAGAGCTACTTTATGGGAGGCGCTACGGAATCTGCGGAGTTATTACACAGGAAGCGCTACGGAATCTACGGAGTTGTTTTACAAAAGGTGCTACAAAATTGGCTACCAAATGCGCTACAGAATGGTGCTACAAAATGGCCACTATAGTCAAAGGTTCGAATTCATGACTCCTTCCTGATTTTTGATGATGTGGAGAGAAGCAAGGATCACAGGTGGAAACTTGGAAGCAGCATTTGATCTTGGAGGACAATTGGCACTGGAGAAGAATGTGCCTAAGCTAGAAGATATTCCATTTAATTCTTGTTAGAGTGGTTGCAAACATGGCTCCTAAATTGTAGCAGTTTGTTAAGTTTTGTTAGTACAGGTGTTAGAATTGTAGTTGTTTTGGAGAATACTAGGATAGGAAGGCCAACTCGCACCTCTAGTTGTTTCTTTTTCTCTTTTGATTATAAATACATCTTATAAATGATTAGAGAGGTTCGAATGGTTGAGAATATCTCCCTAATTGTAATAATTTGACTAAGTAAAATTGTTCTCTGGTTATGTATTGGACTTGAGACATTTTGATTAATAGAAGTCAATTTCCGTTTATCATATTGTTGCCTCTTATTATGAAATACTCATGATTGGATGTTCCATATGAGATGTTGTGGTTGTGTTATAATGCATGTTTGATTGTAATGCTGCTATGAATGTTTTTCAGTGTTCTTAAACTTTAAGTTCAAGAAGCTCTTGTGACTGATTTTTGCTTCTCTTGGCTGCTTGAAGCCCTGATGTTAACAACATTCCTTTCCACCTTCCTCACTAAGTCTTCCACCTATTCAATTTTACAACAAACCACTGAATGAAGTTAACCAAGACCTCATTTTCTTATGCATGCTAGCCCATATATATGAGTTAAAAAATTATTATTCTGAGTTTTGTCCATTTGACCTTTAATCACTCATTTACATTTACAAACCTTTTTGATGGGTACTAGGCTTATCCTTTTTTAATCTGAGGGTGATTCTCAGTGCTAACACGTGGTAGATGTGCAGAAATCACAATGTACAATAGTCGGTAATGTATAATACTTCTGAATAATAGGGCACTTCCTTGGCACATGCTCATGAATTCGGCAGATCTTGCAATACTCAGCTGACAGCGATGCTTGATTATTTGAAAAGGCATGATATGGGGTTGGGATATGGAATTGTAAATTCCTAGATACTTGCACAACTCCTCCCGTGGGTCCTAATGAGGGTCCCATAAGATTATGAGGAGGCCCCATTCCCCTCATACGTGGACATTAATTCGCTAGATGTCCCTCTGTGTAGCATCTGGTACACCAGACTTGTTGTCATCCTAGTCTGTGTATCGTCAATTCTTGAATCTTCTATGTCAGTGCCGATAATTTTCCTTGTAGTTGCACCAAATTTGCATCAGTTGACAGTCTAGTCATCTTTAGGCTCCCTGGATATCTTTCCCTAGCTTCAATCTTCATTGATTGTTCCAAGACATCTATCAAAGAGTCTATCTATTGTTGCGTTAACAGAATTTGTGTCAGAGGTAACAATCCCTGAATGTACCATTCTCTCTGGTAATATTCATGAATTGGATATGCTAGCCTCCCAATGGCATTCTTAAACTTATGTCTATATTCCCAAGTTGATTCTCCTTCCCTCTAATGAATATTGTGCAACTAAGACAGAGCTTGTTGTTTTGACTGAGGTAACTTAAACTCTGATATGAATTTTGTCCGAACTTGGACAAGTGTGAATGCTTTTCCTTGCACTCCTCCTAGCTCAATATCCTTCATGTACCATTTGAGAGCATGACCTCTCAAGATAGTTTAGAATTCAACCAGTTTATTTGCATCTAAAGTCCCTATGGGTCCCCAAATCGCTTCACATAGAAACCAATGTTGCTCAACATCTTTTTCTCCTTTACCCTAAAATTATGGGTATCGAGCGATCGAGCCTCCCTCATTTCCAGCCATTTCTAATCTTACTTCTCCTATCAAAGTAAACCCTAATAGTCCTAGTTGTGATCTACTAGGGGATCCCAATATCCTCCCAATATTCATACTCACCGGTTGTGACTAACTAACAGACTGAATTGAAATAGGAATAGCATAAGAAGATAGTATAGGATTTACCACTAGTATAGAAGACACTTTGGGGATGGGTGATTTGGGGCATGTTCCACTGGCTTTTGGGCGGGTTTCTTTGATCTAGGGGGTCTCATTCTCATCCTAAGGAGAGGTCTCTTTGGTCAGGCTCCCGATCTTTCCTGGTATCAGGGATGAATCTTCTCTTTCTTCTACAAGACCATGTCGGCTTGATCTTCTCATAATCCTACACATTCTTCTTCTTGTCCACCCTCTCAGAGACTTCTTTCTCTCTGTGATTCTCTCTCACTTAGTCTTTGACTATCCATTCTTTCTTGTCTTCTCATATTCTACAACTCTTCCTCCTTTCCTTTATCGATTTCTCCTGGTTCGAGTTCTTTCCTCAACACCTCGTACTGCTTCACTGCTTTCTTTATCTTACCGCGCCACCACTTCTCAACTATGGTGGCTCTTTTCAAGGCTCGCTCATTCCTTCCATCCATTTCTTGTTGCCCCCCCATTTATCAAAGAACCCTCTCCCCTTTCGCAAGCCATGATCCCACCCCAAAGTCACCCAACTCCAAGTGTGGTTGTTTAGGCTATCATCTCAGTGGGGGAAATGGTCAGCATCCCCTCCTCCATCAAGAATACCTTAATGCACAAGGGAATTTCTATCAATAACCTTCCCCGTGCGTCTTTCTTGAAATTCGCTTCTACCCTTGAAAAAGACTCGTGGTTCTCAGCTACAAACTCGATAATGTATCCTTCCAGAGTCGTATTGACCCAGAAATCAACCGCTCACATTACCGTACAATCCATCTGATGAAGCACTGCAATATTTATGTATCCCAAGTACAAGTTGTCTTGACTCGTTCTTGGAATTCCAGAGATTTTTGGAGCCTCTCTATCCAATGTAATAATTCTTCTGAAAATTTAACCCAGAATATCTCATACTGGTCACTTGATCTTTCTGAGTAAAGGATAACCTCTCTTGTATCCTTCACAGATTTACCTAGCAACTCCACTTCTTTCCATATGAAGGCATTGCAATTTTTATCCCACCACTGGTGAATATCGGATCGGTGGATCCATGGAAGCATTCTCCCTACAGGTTCCCTCTTGAAATAGGTCCCAGCAACGGAATCATTTTGTTGGTGCGGAATTGATCAGACCAGGGTCCTTCTCAGGTTACCAATAAAAGGTACCAAGGTGGTCTAGAGCGTTGGAATTTTCATCTTCCTTGAAGGGAAGAAGTCTCACCCGAAGTGAAACCAAGAAAAATAAAATACGGAAGGGTAAGAAAAATGCTTAGACAAATCCATACAGTCTTATGATCTTTGTAGTCTTGTGAAAGAAAGATTAAACTTAGAACTGTGTAAACATTCCTAACTCATATTGAAGGAAACAGAGTTGTGTTGCAGCTATAAAGAAACTATATCCCATTAATCATATCTGACATAAAGATAATATGAAACAACATTCAATATGATCGGAAGCTTAACATACATAGTAATTTCAAAATTTAACTCTCTCCTTGTATTAACTTCATAAGGTTCTTCTCCATTACATAACATTTTTCTCAGATGAAAACATAGCTTGGTCATGCCAAAGCATAGCAGCAAACTCTATTACTGAGAGACAAGGTTCACCCTAAACCCTTTCTCTTTTACCAATACAACTGGACACGGATCTTCACAAACTTGGTCTAGTTTTTGAAACCCAAACTCCCGAATCATAGCTAACCTCTACCCAAAATGGACAATAATACAGAGCTCGAACACATTTCAACAACCTATAATTCATAATCATAATCGAAAACAGGTCAAGATCAACAAACATTAATCAACCTAAAATCCAACCCTTTACAATTGTATCCATCCCCTATATATAAGCCAACCAGGATTTTCGGGTTTGAGACTTCACATGCTTTCTTCTTGTTGTCTTGTTGTAACTTCTTTCTCCATGTTTGTGTTGTGTTGTCCTTCCTTCCAACTATTTTTGGTTTCTTTCCTTGTTATGTTGTCCCGCTCCTCTGTGAATTACACAACTTTTGTTTGACCAAAATTAGAACTGCATCATCCCTTGCACAACTTCTAACAACAAAATGAAGGGCCCAACAATTGCAATCTCCAAAGCTTCAGACTGCGACACAACCTTATGTTTTATCAATGGGAAGTGAATGTGTGACAATAGTCCTATAATACACCATTCTCTGTGCTATTGATCAGGAATTTGAAATGTCAACCTACCCATCAAATCCTTAAATATTTGATCATAGTAGCACATTGACTCAGCCTGCACTTTTTTTATTTCCTTCAATTCTATGATGTACTGAAACTCGGACTTTAGCTTCTTGAACTCTTTCAATAATTCTTGTCGAATTTTTGCCAGTGTCCTTTCTTGACTTGTTGGTGTGGTACTCTGCAGTTTCATGTACCATGCTAATCCACGGCCTCTAAATATTGTTTCCAACTGTGAAATATTTGTGGGCTCATCCTCGACATTCTTTGCAACCCAAATTGTCTCAGATACCCAACTCCCTGGAACTCAGACATTCTCGATGTTATATAACCCTGCCATGGTGTTTTGTATAGTACCTCTATTACGAGGAAAATCACTCTATGGCAAGGGGTAAACCACAATAGACAAAATGAATGTAGAAATCAACTCTAATCCCAAGTATGTTATATAAATGAAAATGCTAACAAGACAAGATGAATAGACTACCTCATTCGGGAATTCAATGAAGACCACCATTGAGCACTTGACTCAAATATGTATACCTACAACTTGTGCTAAACAACCAAGATATGCAAGAATATGGTGATAATATATTAATTTATCACATACAATAGCATAATACATTAATACTCATAACAAATACGCCCATGGAATAATAATTCATATATTTGCAAGACATCAATTAGATGAGAAAAGAGTATTTCTATTAAAAAATGATCAGCATAAGTGTATGAGTGACAAACTTCTGTGTCGACACGTCTCAAAATCGAGAAAATAAGTCCCTTCTAGTTGGGCCTCCACCACTTCAATCCTCCACCAAAGGCAAGCTCATATAAGAGATACAATGAGGTTTTCCATCAAAGAGGGAAGATCTTGGGGGTTGAACAATGTTTTTGGACTTTAAAGGACAAAGGGATGAAGACTCAATATGAAGTGAAAATTTTCTCCATAATATCTTTGCTCTCAAAAGTTGAATTCTCCCCTCTTCCACGGTTTGGATATGGTCTGATTTATATCCTTCAAATGGAACTGAAGGGTCAAGTCAAAACATATCCAGTACATGGAAGGTCAAGGATCATCGATCTCATGACATGACATGGAAACCCAACACAATTTTTTAATTTTGAGCACCAAACTCGATGTACGCGGGTTGTAGTGGTGCAACCTATGTATACACATGTTGTATAACTTGTAGTGTGTGTATATGTGGAAAAATATGATTTTTAGATCTGGGAAGTGCAAAAGGGGACTTCAAGTCTGCATAGGGAAATGGAAAAGGCCTTCTGAGCAAGTTGCATGGGGTGAGGAAAATCTTGCTATAACAAATGCCCCCTAATGTGTGAGGTCAGAGGAGTATCTGTGATGGACGAAATACATTATAATTCCCAAAAGTGGAGTAATGGAGACCCAGTTGGACGAACTAGTTGCTCATGAGAATATTACAATTCATAATGAATTTGTACACATGGATGCCAATTTGAATTACATTTCAAATCCATGTGTAAATATACCAAACAATTGTTCATGGCCATGAATAGGAAATACAAAGTAGATACATGTCATAGGCTGTCATAGTCACGAACAAGGCCTAGTGAAAACCAGTCCCAAAATCAATATGAATATATCTGTATACAATGGAGTACAATCTGATATCTAATGATCATTGAAGTAATATAGGTACTGGTCCAATGAATGATAGCAACAGCTCAGGAAAGATGTTATTGTAAGCTGATGTCTTCAAGTCTTCTACACAATCTACCAAAGGTGCAAGTCTACATTATGTGAGTAAAGGAGTTGAGTTCAAACACAATGAGACTTCATTTGATTACCGTTCATTTATTTATACCGTTAACAAACATGAGAAAACCTATTGATAATGAAAGTAGGTATCAAGGCATCGAGTACGTTCTTACAAGTGTGAATAGAGGTGTTGAGGTCGAAAACTTGAAGAATCCATCGATCAGGAGACATTGATGTATTCTCAACTATCAATGGAGGGAAAACCTACCACTGATGACTACAAGCCTCTAGGTACTCATGGGACTCTAGGACTCATTTCCAGAATAGATGAACTGAAGTTGATGGAAGGAGACCCGCTGAAAGGAGATAATTAATCCATATCTCATCAGTCAACATGAAGTACAAAGAAATAACTTTATGATTTGGAGGAACTCAGATGAAGAATATGTTCACGAACCAACGACCCTATGTGTCTTTTGCATGCACCAGATGCAAGTAGTGCATGAAAAATACCCTCTAAATAATAACCAATAAGGAAAACTATCGACAAAGGAGAGGAAACCACCAAAAAGGATAATTGCATCCAAGACACTACATTAATCCCAATGTGTGAATATATTTCTTATTGTCGAACACAAGGGAAACCCTCAAGTCAATGACCAATGAGGATATGCCAATTGTTGGGTTCAACGTTACCTACCCATAATGAAAGTAGGACTAGGGTGCACGGTAGGACTACAACTTCATGTAACTCTAAGACACATTGAGGGTATAGCTGACATGAAAAGTCAAGAGTTATGAGGAATGGATGACATAGGCTTATAGATTTCCTTTGAACAAGAGCATGAGACATATGGAGGACTCTGGAAGCATAGACTCAATGGTAAAAATTTGTGATGCAGGAGGCACCAATCAAACTCTCCATAGGGACGGGAAGAATAACCAGTTGAAGGAGAAAACTCTAAGTAACGAGCTCAACTTCCTAAGGTCATGCTAAACCCAAAATTTGGATGACAAGTGGACTCAAAATCTTGTGCTCTGTTCAAAGGCGACATGATTGTTGCCAACATAAGATAATACTCTTTTCCCGCCCATATTTTTTTTGTTTTTTTTCATAGACAAATGAAATTCTATGATATAGAGAAGGAAATGAGTGATGTGAGTAAGAAACTAGTTCCAAAAGTGGAACATACCTATGCTCAATGAAAGGAGGTGCATGCGGTGCATGGACACTCAGGGGAATGTTTCCTCTTAGTTTACAGGGTGTCAAGCTGCAAAGGATATAAATAATGCTCTGCTTGGCTAGTGATGCAAATTGTTGAGGTAATAGGCTTATAACAAAAAAGAGAGAACCAATAATAGGCTCAAGAAGTAGGATAATGGAATGAAATTACAACTTAACTCCAAAGAATGTCCTTTTTCGTAATTTTAGTCCCCTAGGCCCAAAAAAGTATAAAATGATACCAAGGAGAACTCTTCTAACCAATATTGACTAGAGTGTTGTTTTTTTGAAATTAGTGAACTTGGTCCGAAAAAGGGTTAAACTTACACCAAATAGATATCCTTTCAAAGCCATTTAATGAGTGTGAAAGAAACAAGTTCACTCAGTAATATTTTTTCTTTTTAGATAGTCGGAAAAGAGATTAACTAAGACTCAAGAATGTTGTTCTAAGCAACATATCATAGGGGAGGCCAGGGCTCCCATGTAAGACTTTTGTCGAAATTCAACAACTCACAGATAGCTGACACAAGCTTGGGAAAACCCAAACTTGTCATGTCGAGGAGGATAAGATACTTGCATAGGAGAATTTATCTATAATATATCAAAGAATGCCCCTTATCTGGAAGGGTGTAGAAGAAGTAAGGTGAGGCTCTACAAGATCATCTAAATGAAAGGAAACCATCCTAGGAATTGGAGGGAGCATATTCGGAGAGACTGGAATGCTCCCTTGTTTGGAAGGTACAGGACTATAAATGTTAAGGAAATGGTTGAAAGATGCATCACCCCTCAAAAGAAGAGTGGGATTGACCGAATATTGCATCGGTACGACCACTTCTTCAATCTTTGGTTGAATAAGATGTGAGACAGCAAGGTCAAGAGATGCATCACCCCAAAAAATAGGAGTGGTGTCAGTCGAAGATTGCATTGACACGAGCATTGGTTGAACATGATGTGAGACAACATGATCTAGAGACACATCACCCCCCGAAAGAAGAGTGGTGTCAGATGAAGATTGCATCGGCATGACCGTTTTATCAACCAATGAAGGATTAGAATGTTGGGGAACCAAAGATGACTCAGAACCCAAAGGGCTATCAGACAAGGACTACGCTTCTTGTACCATGGCAGTAGCAGGGAAAATATGAGTTAGGTGACCTCCTTTGCAAAGCCTACAAAGGAACTTAGGCTTGTGCCCTATACATCTAGAGACACATCACCCCCCAAAAGAAGAGTGGTGTCAGCCAAATATTGCACTGGCATGACCGATGTATCAACCAATGAAGGATTAGAATGTTGGGAAACCAAAGATGACTCAGAACCCGAAGGGATATCATACAACGACTATGCTTCTTATACCACGGAAGTAGAAGGGCATAAACGCGTTAGGTGACCTCATTTGCAAAGCCTACAAACAAACTTGGGATTATGTCCTATACGTCTAGGCTTCTCAATTGTATGAATTCCCCCAGCATGACTTGCAGTGGCTGGTGACATGCTCCCAGCATGACTTGTAGAGGCAAGTAGAATATCTCCAACATGACTTGCAACGGTTGGTGATGAATTCCAAACATGACTAGCAGAGGTTGGTGATGTATGTGCGATGTGACTAGTAGTGACTAGAGTTGTGCCCCCAACATGACTTGCAGCGGTTGGTTGCATGTCTTCAACATGACTTGCAGAGGTTGTTGACCTGTATCCAACATGACTAGAAAAGGTTGGTGATATAATTCCAGTATGATTCGTAGTGACTGGACCTATGCTTCTAGCAGGACTAACAGTGGTTGGTTGCAGCATTTGAGACAAAATTTTTGGGAAAGACTATTTTTGAGATATTGCAGGCCAGGAAGGGTTCTAGTATACACCATGTCCCTGTCTAGAAGGATAGTATCATCCTCCAAAATTACTCATAAGAGATTGTAAGGGCATCGTCACCGAGGAAGTCACTTGGAAAGTGAAAGCGACATGAAAAGGGTTACTCAAGTGAGGATATATGTTGCCCCCAGACGAAGGAGCTTCATGAAGGGGGTTTCCCATACTATAAAATTGACTCCCCTCGAATGAAACACTAGAGGACATATGGAGGTACACTATGGGAAAATATTTCATAGGAATCGACATAGCAGAATAACGATAGATAGACGGGATGTAATAAGTAGAATGACTACCCATTTGAGCACTTTCTCCTGGAAAAGTGAAGCTAGGATTGGATCCATAGGAAGGAAAATTCCAACCTCCTACTGTAATATTTGGTTGAGAGATATGACTCCCACCAAATGAAAAAGGGATAATAAAGAGGCATCATGCCTCCAAACCCAAAACTAGGATTCACATAAGGTGACGAGATAGAGGATGGAAAGTGTGAAGACATGTATGGAATACCAAAAGAAAAATGATTAGAGGCCCAAGGTATTGATTGATTATCATGATTCGACGTACTACTCGGAAATACAAAAGGATTCGTCCCCATGGAATGAGAAAATACCATGGGTTGGGTAGCGCTAACTAAGGGAGTCACGGGGGATCCACTAACCATAACAATGAAAACTCATGACACAGTACAAAATCCTAAGGAAAACTAATAATCAGAGAGCACACCAAAGTAAAACAAAAAGGCCAATGCACACAAAAAATATATAGTGTCTAAAAGGAGCATCCCTCACTAGAGTAGGTATGTATCGTCCAAGAGGGGCCTGAGCCTCCCTTCAAAATATTGTAGGTATCAAATTTAGTTATAATGTCCCTTGTGGGCTTAACATCGCAGTTGGTCAAATCACCCCAGAGAGGTAATCCTCCATAAAAATTTTGTGTTGTCTGACCCTTATCTGACTCAGGGTACCTATAGAATAACCCATGCAAGTAAGCTATGTGGCTACCTATCTCAAGCAACTATAGCCACCACTATATAACTAATGTGCAGACGAATAGTCGTAAGTTAGGTCCACTGTATGGGCAGGTTAACAAAGCCTAAAATCTTGAAAGCATCCCCTTTCACACAGGTAAAGGTAATAGCAAGACCCCCAAATACGAACAGATCCCCAGAAATATCTCTAATGCTAAGAAGGTATTAGAGGTCTGTATCTGCAACCAACTTGACACGACCTCGTGCTTAACTCTGGTGTGAGTGGAGCATCCTGACATCACTAATTACAGAATGGATTTCACCACTCCCTTAGTCAGACAGATATGTTGAGTTTAATAGCCTTGGAGAAGTTTACTCACAAAATCCTATTCCAAGGCCCTATATCCTAAGTTTGTTTGTGTACTCTGAAAAATGAAATTGTTTCTAATCAATTTTAATTAATCAATGTTACTTTTAATGGCTTTTGTTTACTCAAGAGATTTGGATGTGAAACTAATGATGCTATGAATCAACATATAAAAGAAATGAATATGAACATAAAGCTAAGTTCTAATTATCAAAAGATGATAATATTTTAAAATACAACTTTCAATTCAACTCTGCAATTTCAATAAGATAAAATATTTCCATATATGTCAAGATCAATACTAAACAACCAAAAGAG
>ML795379.1:356685-371860 GCA_009831015.1 Picea engelmannii
CTTATGCATGCTAGCCCATATATATGAGTTAAAAAATTATTATTCTGAGTTTTGTCCATTTGACCTTTAATCACTCATTTACATTTACAAACCTTTTTGATGGGTACTAGGCTTATCCTTTTTTAATCTGAGGGTGATTCTCAGTGCTAACACGTGGTAGATGTGCAGAAATCACAATGTACAATAGTCGGTAATGTATAATACTTCTGAATAATAGGGCACTTCCTTGGCACATGCTCATGAATTCGGCAGATCTTGCAATACTCAGCTGACAGCGATGCTTGATTATTTGAAAAGGCATGATATGGGGTTGGGATATGGAATTGTAAATTCCTAGATACTTGCACAACTCCTCCCGTGGGTCCTAATGAGGGTCCCATAAGATTATGAGGAGGCCCCATTCCCCTCATACGTGGACATTAATTCGCTAGATGTCCCTCTGTGTAGCATCTGGTACACCAGACTTGTTGTCATCCTAGTCTGTGTATCGTCAATTCTTGAATCTTCTATGTCAGTGCCGATAATTTTCCTTGTAGTTGCACCAAATTTGCATCAGTTGACAGTCTAGTCATCTTTAGGCTCCCTGGATATCTTTCCCTAGCTTCAATCTTCATTGATTGTTCCAAGACATCTATCAAAGAGTCTATCTATTGTTGCGTTAACAGAATTTGTGTCAGAGGTAACAATCCCTGAATGTACCATTCTCTCTGGTAATATTCATGAATTGGATATGCTAGCCTCCCAATGGCATTCTTAAACTTATGTCTATATTCCCAAGTTGATTCTCCTTCCCTCTAATGAATATTGTGCAACTAAGACAGAGCTTGTTGTTTTGACTGAGGTAACTTAAACTCTGATATGAATTTTGTCCGAACTTGGACAAGTGTGAATGCTTTTCCTTGCACTCCTCCTAGCTCAATATCCTTCATGTACCATTTGAGAGCATGACCTCTCAAGATAGTTTAGAATTCAACCAGTTTATTTGCATCTAAAGTCCCTATGGGTCCCCAAATCGCTTCACATAGAAACCAATGTTGCTCAACATCTTTTTCTCCTTTACCCTAAAATTATGGGTATCGAGCGATCGAGCCTCCCTCATTTCCAGCCATTTCTAATCTTACTTCTCCTATCAAAGTAAACCCTAATAGTCCTAGTTGTGATCTACTAGGGGATCCCAATATCCTCCCAATATTCATACTCACCGGTTGTGACTAACTAACAGACTGAATTGAAATAGGAATAGCATAAGAAGATAGTATAGGATTTACCACTAGTATAGAAGACACTTTGGGGATGGGTGATTTGGGGCATGTTCCACTGGCTTTTGGGCGGGTTTCTTTGATCTAGGGGGTCTCATTCTCATCCTAAGGAGAGGTCTCTTTGGTCAGGCTCCCGATCTTTCCTGGTATCAGGGATGAATCTTCTCTTTCTTCTACAAGACCATGTCGGCTTGATCTTCTCATAATCCTACACATTCTTCTTCTTGTCCACCCTCTCAGAGACTTCTTTCTCTCTGTGATTCTCTCTCACTTAGTCTTTGACTATCCATTCTTTCTTGTCTTCTCATATTCTACAACTCTTCCTCCTTTCCTTTATCGATTTCTCCTGGTTCGAGTTCTTTCCTCAACACCTCGTACTGCTTCACTGCTTTCTTTATCTTACCGCGCCACCACTTCTCAACTATGGTGGCTCTTTTCAAGGCTCGCTCATTCCTTCCATCCATTTCTTGTTGCCCCCCCATTTATCAAAGAACCCTCTCCCCTTTCGCAAGCCATGATCCCACCCCAAAGTCACCCAACTCCAAGTGTGGTTGTTTAGGCTATCATCTCAGTGGGGGAAATGGTCAGCATCCCCTCCTCCATCAAGAATACCTTAATGCACAAGGGAATTTCTATCAATAACCTTCCCCGTGCGTCTTTCTTGAAATTCGCTTCTACCCTTGAAAAAGACTCGTGGTTCTCAGCTACAAACTCGATAATGTATCCTTCCAGAGTCGTATTGACCCAGAAATCAACCGCTCACATTACCGTACAATCCATCTGATGAAGCACTGCAATATTTATGTATCCCAAGTACAAGTTGTCTTGACTCGTTCTTGGAATTCCAGAGATTTTTGGAGCCTCTCTATCCAATGTAATAATTCTTCTGAAAATTTAACCCAGAATATCTCATACTGGTCACTTGATCTTTCTGAGTAAAGGATAACCTCTCTTGTATCCTTCACAGATTTACCTAGCAACTCCACTTCTTTCCATATGAAGGCATTGCAATTTTTATCCCACCACTGGTGAATATCGGATCGGTGGATCCATGGAAGCATTCTCCCTACAGGTTCCCTCTTGAAATAGGTCCCAGCAACGGAATCATTTTGTTGGTGCGGAATTGATCAGACCAGGGTCCTTCTCAGGTTACCAATAAAAGGTACCAAGGTGGTCTAGAGCGTTGGAATTTTCATCTTCCTTGAAGGGAAGAAGTCTCACCCGAAGTGAAACCAAGAAAAATAAAATACGGAAGGGTAAGAAAAATGCTTAGACAAATCCATACAGTCTTATGATCTTTGTAGTCTTGTGAAAGAAAGATTAAACTTAGAACTGTGTAAACATTCCTAACTCATATTGAAGGAAACAGAGTTGTGTTGCAGCTATAAAGAAACTATATCCCATTAATCATATCTGACATAAAGATAATATGAAACAACATTCAATATGATCGGAAGCTTAACATACATAGTAATTTCAAAATTTAACTCTCTCCTTGTATTAACTTCATAAGGTTCTTCTCCATTACATAACATTTTTCTCAGATGAAAACATAGCTTGGTCATGCCAAAGCATAGCAGCAAACTCTATTACTGAGAGACAAGGTTCACCCTAAACCCTTTCTCTTTTACCAATACAACTGGACACGGATCTTCACAAACTTGGTCTAGTTTTTGAAACCCAAACTCCCGAATCATAGCTAACCTCTACCCAAAATGGACAATAATACAGAGCTCGAACACATTTCAACAACCTATAATTCATAATCATAATCGAAAACAGGTCAAGATCAACAAACATTAATCAACCTAAAATCCAACCCTTTACAATTGTATCCATCCCCTATATATAAGCCAACCAGGATTTTCGGGTTTGAGACTTCACATGCTTTCTTCTTGTTGTCTTGTTGTAACTTCTTTCTCCATGTTTGTGTTGTGTTGTCCTTCCTTCCAACTATTTTTGGTTTCTTTCCTTGTTATGTTGTCCCGCTCCTCTGTGAATTACACAACTTTTGTTTGACCAAAATTAGAACTGCATCATCCCTTGCACAACTTCTAACAACAAAATGAAGGGCCCAACAATTGCAATCTCCAAAGCTTCAGACTGCGACACAACCTTATGTTTTATCAATGGGAAGTGAATGTGTGACAATAGTCCTATAATACACCATTCTCTGTGCTATTGATCAGGAATTTGAAATGTCAACCTACCCATCAAATCCTTAAATATTTGATCATAGTAGCACATTGACTCAGCCTGCACTTTTTTTATTTCCTTCAATTCTATGATGTACTGAAACTCGGACTTTAGCTTCTTGAACTCTTTCAATAATTCTTGTCGAATTTTTGCCAGTGTCCTTTCTTGACTTGTTGGTGTGGTACTCTGCAGTTTCATGTACCATGCTAATCCACGGCCTCTAAATATTGTTTCCAACTGTGAAATATTTGTGGGCTCATCCTCGACATTCTTTGCAACCCAAATTGTCTCAGATACCCAACTCCCTGGAACTCAGACATTCTCGATGTTATATAACCCTGCCATGGTGTTTTGTATAGTACCTCTATTACGAGGAAAATCACTCTATGGCAAGGGGTAAACCACAATAGACAAAATGAATGTAGAAATCAACTCTAATCCCAAGTATGTTATATAAATGAAAATGCTAACAAGACAAGATGAATAGACTACCTCATTCGGGAATTCAATGAAGACCACCATTGAGCACTTGACTCAAATATGTATACCTACAACTTGTGCTAAACAACCAAGATATGCAAGAATATGGTGATAATATATTAATTTATCACATACAATAGCATAATACATTAATACTCATAACAAATACGCCCATGGAATAATAATTCATATATTTGCAAGACATCAATTAGATGAGAAAAGAGTATTTCTATTAAAAAATGATCAGCATAAGTGTATGAGTGACAAACTTCTGTGTCGACACGTCTCAAAATCGAGAAAATAAGTCCCTTCTAGTTGGGCCTCCACCACTTCAATCCTCCACCAAAGGCAAGCTCATATAAGAGATACAATGAGGTTTTCCATCAAAGAGGGAAGATCTTGGGGGTTGAACAATGTTTTTGGACTTTAAAGGACAAAGGGATGAAGACTCAATATGAAGTGAAAATTTTCTCCATAATATCTTTGCTCTCAAAAGTTGAATTCTCCCCTCTTCCACGGTTTGGATATGGTCTGATTTATATCCTTCAAATGGAACTGAAGGGTCAAGTCAAAACATATCCAGTACATGGAAGGTCAAGGATCATCGATCTCATGACATGACATGGAAACCCAACACAATTTTTTAATTTTGAGCACCAAACTCGATGTACGCGGGTTGTAGTGGTGCAACCTATGTATACACATGTTGTATAACTTGTAGTGTGTGTATATGTGGAAAAATATGATTTTTAGATCTGGGAAGTGCAAAAGGGGACTTCAAGTCTGCATAGGGAAATGGAAAAGGCCTTCTGAGCAAGTTGCATGGGGTGAGGAAAATCTTGCTATAACAAATGCCCCCTAATGTGTGAGGTCAGAGGAGTATCTGTGATGGACGAAATACATTATAATTCCCAAAAGTGGAGTAATGGAGACCCAGTTGGACGAACTAGTTGCTCATGAGAATATTACAATTCATAATGAATTTGTACACATGGATGCCAATTTGAATTACATTTCAAATCCATGTGTAAATATACCAAACAATTGTTCATGGCCATGAATAGGAAATACAAAGTAGATACATGTCATAGGCTGTCATAGTCACGAACAAGGCCTAGTGAAAACCAGTCCCAAAATCAATATGAATATATCTGTATACAATGGAGTACAATCTGATATCTAATGATCATTGAAGTAATATAGGTACTGGTCCAATGAATGATAGCAACAGCTCAGGAAAGATGTTATTGTAAGCTGATGTCTTCAAGTCTTCTACACAATCTACCAAAGGTGCAAGTCTACATTATGTGAGTAAAGGAGTTGAGTTCAAACACAATGAGACTTCATTTGATTACCGTTCATTTATTTATACCGTTAACAAACATGAGAAAACCTATTGATAATGAAAGTAGGTATCAAGGCATCGAGTACGTTCTTACAAGTGTGAATAGAGGTGTTGAGGTCGAAAACTTGAAGAATCCATCGATCAGGAGACATTGATGTATTCTCAACTATCAATGGAGGGAAAACCTACCACTGATGACTACAAGCCTCTAGGTACTCATGGGACTCTAGGACTCATTTCCAGAATAGATGAACTGAAGTTGATGGAAGGAGACCCGCTGAAAGGAGATAATTAATCCATATCTCATCAGTCAACATGAAGTACAAAGAAATAACTTTATGATTTGGAGGAACTCAGATGAAGAATATGTTCACGAACCAACGACCCTATGTGTCTTTTGCATGCACCAGATGCAAGTAGTGCATGAAAAATACCCTCTAAATAATAACCAATAAGGAAAACTATCGACAAAGGAGAGGAAACCACCAAAAAGGATAATTGCATCCAAGACACTACATTAATCCCAATGTGTGAATATATTTCTTATTGTCGAACACAAGGGAAACCCTCAAGTCAATGACCAATGAGGATATGCCAATTGTTGGGTTCAACGTTACCTACCCATAATGAAAGTAGGACTAGGGTGCACGGTAGGACTACAACTTCATGTAACTCTAAGACACATTGAGGGTATAGCTGACATGAAAAGTCAAGAGTTATGAGGAATGGATGACATAGGCTTATAGATTTCCTTTGAACAAGAGCATGAGACATATGGAGGACTCTGGAAGCATAGACTCAATGGTAAAAATTTGTGATGCAGGAGGCACCAATCAAACTCTCCATAGGGACGGGAAGAATAACCAGTTGAAGGAGAAAACTCTAAGTAACGAGCTCAACTTCCTAAGGTCATGCTAAACCCAAAATTTGGATGACAAGTGGACTCAAAATCTTGTGCTCTGTTCAAAGGCGACATGATTGTTGCCAACATAAGATAATACTCTTTTCCCGCCCATATTTTTTTTGTTTTTTTTCATAGACAAATGAAATTCTATGATATAGAGAAGGAAATGAGTGATGTGAGTAAGAAACTAGTTCCAAAAGTGGAACATACCTATGCTCAATGAAAGGAGGTGCATGCGGTGCATGGACACTCAGGGGAATGTTTCCTCTTAGTTTACAGGGTGTCAAGCTGCAAAGGATATAAATAATGCTCTGCTTGGCTAGTGATGCAAATTGTTGAGGTAATAGGCTTATAACAAAAAAGAGAGAACCAATAATAGGCTCAAGAAGTAGGATAATGGAATGAAATTACAACTTAACTCCAAAGAATGTCCTTTTTCGTAATTTTAGTCCCCTAGGCCCAAAAAAGTATAAAATGATACCAAGGAGAACTCTTCTAACCAATATTGACTAGAGTGTTGTTTTTTTGAAATTAGTGAACTTGGTCCGAAAAAGGGTTAAACTTACACCAAATAGATATCCTTTCAAAGCCATTTAATGAGTGTGAAAGAAACAAGTTCACTCAGTAATATTTTTTCTTTTTAGATAGTCGGAAAAGAGATTAACTAAGACTCAAGAATGTTGTTCTAAGCAACATATCATAGGGGAGGCCAGGGCTCCCATGTAAGACTTTTGTCGAAATTCAACAACTCACAGATAGCTGACACAAGCTTGGGAAAACCCAAACTTGTCATGTCGAGGAGGATAAGATACTTGCATAGGAGAATTTATCTATAATATATCAAAGAATGCCCCTTATCTGGAAGGGTGTAGAAGAAGTAAGGTGAGGCTCTACAAGATCATCTAAATGAAAGGAAACCATCCTAGGAATTGGAGGGAGCATATTCGGAGAGACTGGAATGCTCCCTTGTTTGGAAGGTACAGGACTATAAATGTTAAGGAAATGGTTGAAAGATGCATCACCCCTCAAAAGAAGAGTGGGATTGACCGAATATTGCATCGGTACGACCACTTCTTCAATCTTTGGTTGAATAAGATGTGAGACAGCAAGGTCAAGAGATGCATCACCCCAAAAAATAGGAGTGGTGTCAGTCGAAGATTGCATTGACACGAGCATTGGTTGAACATGATGTGAGACAACATGATCTAGAGACACATCACCCCCCGAAAGAAGAGTGGTGTCAGATGAAGATTGCATCGGCATGACCGTTTTATCAACCAATGAAGGATTAGAATGTTGGGGAACCAAAGATGACTCAGAACCCAAAGGGCTATCAGACAAGGACTACGCTTCTTGTACCATGGCAGTAGCAGGGAAAATATGAGTTAGGTGACCTCCTTTGCAAAGCCTACAAAGGAACTTAGGCTTGTGCCCTATACATCTAGAGACACATCACCCCCCAAAAGAAGAGTGGTGTCAGCCAAATATTGCACTGGCATGACCGATGTATCAACCAATGAAGGATTAGAATGTTGGGAAACCAAAGATGACTCAGAACCCGAAGGGATATCATACAACGACTATGCTTCTTATACCACGGAAGTAGAAGGGCATAAACGCGTTAGGTGACCTCATTTGCAAAGCCTACAAACAAACTTGGGATTATGTCCTATACGTCTAGGCTTCTCAATTGTATGAATTCCCCCAGCATGACTTGCAGTGGCTGGTGACATGCTCCCAGCATGACTTGTAGAGGCAAGTAGAATATCTCCAACATGACTTGCAACGGTTGGTGATGAATTCCAAACATGACTAGCAGAGGTTGGTGATGTATGTGCGATGTGACTAGTAGTGACTAGAGTTGTGCCCCCAACATGACTTGCAGCGGTTGGTTGCATGTCTTCAACATGACTTGCAGAGGTTGTTGACCTGTATCCAACATGACTAGAAAAGGTTGGTGATATAATTCCAGTATGATTCGTAGTGACTGGACCTATGCTTCTAGCAGGACTAACAGTGGTTGGTTGCAGCATTTGAGACAAAATTTTTGGGAAAGACTATTTTTGAGATATTGCAGGCCAGGAAGGGTTCTAGTATACACCATGTCCCTGTCTAGAAGGATAGTATCATCCTCCAAAATTACTCATAAGAGATTGTAAGGGCATCGTCACCGAGGAAGTCACTTGGAAAGTGAAAGCGACATGAAAAGGGTTACTCAAGTGAGGATATATGTTGCCCCCAGACGAAGGAGCTTCATGAAGGGGGTTTCCCATACTATAAAATTGACTCCCCTCGAATGAAACACTAGAGGACATATGGAGGTACACTATGGGAAAATATTTCATAGGAATCGACATAGCAGAATAACGATAGATAGACGGGATGTAATAAGTAGAATGACTACCCATTTGAGCACTTTCTCCTGGAAAAGTGAAGCTAGGATTGGATCCATAGGAAGGAAAATTCCAACCTCCTACTGTAATATTTGGTTGAGAGATATGACTCCCACCAAATGAAAAAGGGATAATAAAGAGGCATCATGCCTCCAAACCCAAAACTAGGATTCACATAAGGTGACGAGATAGAGGATGGAAAGTGTGAAGACATGTATGGAATACCAAAAGAAAAATGATTAGAGGCCCAAGGTATTGATTGATTATCATGATTCGACGTACTACTCGGAAATACAAAAGGATTCGTCCCCATGGAATGAGAAAATACCATGGGTTGGGTAGCGCTAACTAAGGGAGTCACGGGGGATCCACTAACCATAACAATGAAAACTCATGACACAGTACAAAATCCTAAGGAAAACTAATAATCAGAGAGCACACCAAAGTAAAACAAAAAGGCCAATGCACACAAAAAATATATAGTGTCTAAAAGGAGCATCCCTCACTAGAGTAGGTATGTATCGTCCAAGAGGGGCCTGAGCCTCCCTTCAAAATATTGTAGGTATCAAATTTAGTTATAATGTCCCTTGTGGGCTTAACATCGCAGTTGGTCAAATCACCCCAGAGAGGTAATCCTCCATAAAAATTTTGTGTTGTCTGACCCTTATCTGACTCAGGGTACCTATAGAATAACCCATGCAAGTAAGCTATGTGGCTACCTATCTCAAGCAACTATAGCCACCACTATATAACTAATGTGCAGACGAATAGTCGTAAGTTAGGTCCACTGTATGGGCAGGTTAACAAAGCCTAAAATCTTGAAAGCATCCCCTTTCACACAGGTAAAGGTAATAGCAAGACCCCCAAATACGAACAGATCCCCAGAAATATCTCTAATGCTAAGAAGGTATTAGAGGTCTGTATCTGCAACCAACTTGACACGACCTCGTGCTTAACTCTGGTGTGAGTGGAGCATCCTGACATCACTAATTACAGAATGGATTTCACCACTCCCTTAGTCAGACAGATATGTTGAGTTTAATAGCCTTGGAGAAGTTTACTCACAAAATCCTATTCCAAGGCCCTATATCCTAAGTTTGTTTGTGTACTCTGAAAAATGAAATTGTTTCTAATCAATTTTAATTAATCAATGTTACTTTTAATGGCTTTTGTTTACTCAAGAGATTTGGATGTGAAACTAATGATGCTATGAATCAACATATAAAAGAAATGAATATGAACATAAAGCTAAGTTCTAATTATCAAAAGATGATAATATTTTAAAATACAACTTTCAATTCAACTCTGCAATTTCAATAAGATAAAATATTTCCATATATGTCAAGATCAATACTAAACAACCAAAAGAGCAAATGCCAAAATGAAAAAATGTATTTTTTTGTATTTTCAATATAAAGAAATTAAAATGAAAGGAATGAATAATAACTTGATATATAAACTTTATTGCAAGCAAAAAGAGACAAGACAAGCACAATACCAAGAAGCAAACACTCAAACCAAGATGCAAGGACAACCAATGAAAAATATGATGAGAAAGAAAAACTGCCCGAAAATTCAACCATAAAAGGTTTCCTATCACTTTGTAGGTGCTCAATAGATAGGAAAGAGACCCAAGAAGACTCAAACAACCATCAAAACTCACCCAACAAACACCAAACTCAGCCAACAAGCAAAAAAAATTGATGTATGCGATTGTTTAATCAAAAACCACATATGTGCACGCCCTATAGAAGGACGGCTCACGTATGTACGTGTCTGTCAAGGGAAAACCCATGTATATGTATTAAAACACTGCCTGGGCAAGGGTAAGCCCAATAAACTCAGATTCAAACTAAAAACAGGTTTTCAAGCAATCAGGCGACAAGGAAACTTAGGCTAACAGAGAGAAATCGAAGGAGAAAACACTCCAAACCCCGAAATAGAAGATTTAATCCCCGGTATGGTCATCAATTCTATTACAAGGAAAATCACTCTATGGAAAGGGGTAAACCACAACAGACGTAATTGCTGTAGAAATCAACTCTAATCCCAAGTATTCTATATAAATGAAAATGCTAACAAGACAAGATAAAGAGACTACCTCATCTAGGCGTTTGATGAAGACCATCGTTGAGCACTTGAATCAAAGATTTATACCTGCAACTTTTCCTCAAAAACCAAGATACACAAGAATATGGTGATAATATATTAAGTTAGCACATACAATAGAATAATCCATTAATATTCATAACAAATACGCCCATGGAATAATAATTCATATATTTGCAAGACATCAATTGGACGAGAAAAGAGTATTTCTATTAAAAAATGATCAACAAAAGTGTATGAGTGACAAACTTTAGTGTCGGCATGTCTCGGAACCAAAAAACTAAGTCCCTTCCAGCTGGGCCTCCACCACTTCAATCCTCCACCAAAGGCAAGCTCATATAAGAGAGACAATAATGTTCTCCATCAAAGAGGGAAGAGCTTGGGGATTGAACAATGTGTTCATAATTTAAAAGACAAATGGATGTAGACTCAATATGAAGTGAAAAAATTCTCTAGAATATATTTTCTCTCAAAATTTGAATTCTCCCCTCTTCCACGGTTTGGATATGGCCCAATGTATAGCCTTCAAATGGAAATGAAGGGCCGGGTTGAAACATTTCCAGTATATGGAGGTCAAGGATCATGGATCTCATGACATGACATGTGTTACAAGGAAAATATCTCTATGGCTATAGGTAAACCACAACAGATGGAAATGACTACAGAAATAAACTCTAATCTCAAGTATATTATATAAACAAATATGCTAACAAGACAAGATAAGAGGCCTACCTCATTCAAACGTTCGATGAAGTCCATCGTTGAGCACTTGACCCAAAGAAATATACCTGCAACTAGTCCTCAACAACCAAGAAATGCAAGCATATGGTGATAATATATATTGTTAGCACATTCAATAGCATATTCCATCAACATTCATAACAAGTATGCCCATGGAATAATAATTCAAATATTTGTGAGATATTAATTGGACAACAAAAGAGTATTTCTATTAAGATATAATCAGCAGAAGTGAATGAGTTACAAACTTTCATGTCAGCATGGTTCAAAACCGAGAAACTAAGTTCCTTCCAGCTGGGCCTCCACCACTTCAATCCTCCACCAAAGTCAAGCTCATATAAGAGAGACAATGAAGTTTTCAATCAATAAGGAAAGAGCTTGGGGGCTGAACAATGTGTTCAGACTTAAAGGATAAAGCGATGCAGACTCAATGTGAAGTGAATAATTTTTCCAGAGTAACTTTGCTCTCAAAGTTGAATTCTTTCTCCTCTTTTCCATAGCTTGGATTTGGCCCATTTATAGACTTCAAGTGGAACTGAAAGGCCGATTCAGAACGTTTCCAGTATATGGAAGGAAAAGGATCATTGATCTTGTGACGTGACATGGAAACCCGACACCATTTTTTAATTTTGGGCACTTTCCCGATGTACGCGGGCTGTAGTGGTGCAACCTCCATATATGCATGTTGTAATATAGGCAGGGTGCGTATATGTGGAAAAATCATGTTTTTAGCTCTGGGATTTGCAAAAAGGGACTTCAATTCTGCATAGGGAAATGGAAAAATTCCCTTTGTGAAAGATTGCATGGGGTGAGGCAAATATTTCTATAACAGATGCCCCCTAATGTGTGAGGTCAGAGGAGTATATGTGATGGCTGAAATACATTATAAGACCCAAAAGTGGAGTAATGGGGACCCAGCTGGAAGAACTAGTTTCTCATTACAATCTGTATTGACTTTGCATACATGGCTGCCAATTTGAATTACACTACAGATCCATGTGAAAATATACCAAACAATTGTTCATGGACATGAATAGGAAAATACAAATGTGGTTACATGACAAAGGTTGTCATAGTCATGAACAAGGCCCAGTAAATCCAGTCTCAAAATCAATCTGAAGATATATGTATAAAATGGAGTACAATCTGATCTCCCATGATCACTGAAGTCACACAGGTAGTGGTCCAATGAAAAGGTAGAAACAGCTCAGGAAAGTTGCGACTATAAACTGATGTCTTCAAGTCTTTTACATAATCCGCCAAAGGTGCAAGTCTACATCATGTGAATAAAGGAGTTGAGTTCGAACAAAATGAGACTTTGTTTGATTACGGGTCATTGAGGTATACCATTAACAAACGTGAGACAACCTATCGATGATGAAAGTAGGTATCAAGGCACCGAGTACATTATTACAAATCGAATAAAGGATTTGGGTTCTATCACTTGAACAATCCATCGATCGGGAGACATTGATGTATTCCCACCTGTCGATGGCGAGAGAACCTGCCACTAATGACTACAAGCCTCTAGGTACTCATAGGATTCTAGGTCTCATCTCTAGAATAGATGAGTTAAATTTGATGGAAGGAAACCCAGTGAAAGGAGAGAATTAAGGCATCTTTCATCATTCAGCATGAGGTACAAAGTAGCAGCTTAATGATTTGGAGGAAATCAGATGAAGAACGTGTTCACAAACCAACGACCTCGTGCATCTTTTGCACGTGCCAGGTGCAAGAAGTACAAAAAAAGACCCTTTGAATAGCAGCCAATGAAGAAAACTATTGACGAAGGCAAGGAAACCACTAATAAGGCTAATGGAATCCAAGACACTACATGAATCCTAATGTGTGAATAGATGTCTTATCGTTGAACACAAGGGACACCACCCAGTCAATGACCAATGATGAAATGCCGATTGTTGGGTTCAAGGTTACCTACCAATGAGGAAAGTAGGACTAGGGTGTGCAATAGGACTACATCTTCATGCCATTCTGAGAAAAATTGAGGGTATGGCCAACATGCAAAGTCAAGAGTTCTGAGGAATGGCTGACACAAGTTGATAGACATACTTTGAACAAGAGCATGAGACATATGGAAGACTCTGGCATCATAGACTCAATGATGAAACCATGAGATGCAGGAGGCATCAATTAAATTCTCCATAGGGACTGGAATAGTAACTAGTTGGGGGAGTAAACTCTTTGTAACGAAATTGCTTCCTAAGGTCATGCTAAACCCAAAATTATGATGACAAGTGGACTCAAAAAAAAAAATCTATGTTCAAAGGCGACACGACTGTTGCCAATATAAGATAATACTCCCTTCCTGCCCGTCTTTTTTTGTTTTTTCATAGTCAAATGAATGCTATGATATAGAGGAGAGAACGAGTGTTGCAAGTAAGAAAAACTAGTTCCAGTAGTGGAACATACCTATGTTCAATGCAAGGAGGTGCATGCGGGAGAGGGACACTAGGAGGAATGCTCCCTCTATTGGCAAATATTGAACAAGCAACAAATGTGTGTTTATGGTTGTTGTCATTAATGGCAACAGTGGAGATGGCAGGATAAGAAGGATAAAACCCCTTGGGGATTCAGACGTAAAAGCTCAGGAGGAACAGCATTGAAGAAAATGCACGTAGCAAGAGCTCACAGAGAATAAGGAAGACAGAGATCCAATGACCGTTGGATTCCATTCAAATTTCCCGAAAGGCCGACAACCGTCAGATTTGCAGAAGTTGCGAGGGAGATAAGTCATCGGAGATTCGGGGATCGGGATTTCATAATGCAAAGAACACAATGCAACGAAAACCCCGATTTCGCGATATGAGAAATCCCGACTGAATCTGAACCGTCAGATCAACATGTTATCTAGAACGTCGATCTAATTCACGACAGTAGTCCATGTCAAACCACGTGTGACGTCAGTAGAGTAATGGGGATCGAGACTTTGTAATGCCAAAATCTCTTGACATCAAGAACTCTGAAATCGCGATGTGCGATTTCGCGATGTAATCACAGCCGTTGGATAAGAATGAGATCTGAACCGTTGATTTCCTTCATCAGAGAATCGAGGATCGGGAATTCTATAGGCATGTACATGATGACATCGAAAATGCCGAAACCCCGATGAGAGATTTGACCGAGGTCATGTGTTGACGGTCATATGGGCCGAGGCCTATAGCCAGCAGGGCTAGCTCATGGAAAGGGGTGCATCGGCATTGGGGATCGAAACTTTGAAGTGACAAAGTCACTTGACCTCAGGAGTGCTGATTTCACGATATGTAAAATCGCGATACAATCTGAGCTGTCAGATCAGGCCATGATCTAGACCGTTGATTTTAGACCATGTCGGAGTTTCGCGAATCGGGATATGGATTTATAAGTGAAAAGAACAGTGAACATGAAGAATGTCGAAATCCCGATAGAGAGACATAAGGTTGTGGTCACGGAGTGAAGGTCACGTTGACCGGGAGCTAAGCTCAGGAGGGCTAGCGTACGGAAAGAGCCATCGGGAATTGGAGAATCGCGAGTCCGGAGGACTTGTGATTTTTGACATCGCAAATACCGAAATCGCGATGAGTGAAATCCTGATTTGATATGAACCGTTGGATCAAGTATTGATCGGAGGGTTGTTATTCTTCCTCACATGTTAACGCTTCAGTTATGAATCCGTTAAGAGAAACAGACTGATTATGACAAATCGGTTAGCATTTCAGTTGTCAAGACAGATGTCCTTGAATTACCGATT
>ML795379.1:379193-400454 GCA_009831015.1 Picea engelmannii
TTCGCGAATCGGGATATGGATTTATAAGTGAAAAGAACAGTGAACATGAAGAACGTCGAAATCCCGATAGAGAGACATAAGGTTGTGGTCACGGAGTGAAGGTCACGTTGACCAGGAGCTAAGCTCAGGAGGGCTAGCGTATGGAAGGAGCCATCGGGAATCGGAGAATCGCGAGTCCGGAGGACTTGTGATTTTTGACATCGTAAATACCGAAATCGCGATGAGTGAAATCCCGATTTGATCTGAACCATTGGATCAAGTATTGATCGGAGGGTTGTTATTCTTCCTCACATGTTAACGCTTCAGTTATGAATCCGTTAAGAGAAACAGACTGATTATGACAAATCGGTTAGCATTTCAGTTGTCAAGACAGATGTCCTTGAATTACCGATTGGAAGGGGAAGTGGAATCGTCAAGGTAACTTGTATAAAAGAATATGAATGAGACTGAGTATGGTTGGTCGTTCTGAATGGAAAAAGCATGAAACAGTAAGAAAGGAGAAGAGGTTGAGCATGAAATTTCAATAGATATACAGAATGGAATCAAATGTAAAAGAGAGACAAAGCAGAATGAGAGACAGAGCAGAAGAAGAAGAACATAATGACAGAAGAATGTGATGCAGAGCTGACCTGTTGAGGAAGAGAAGAATTGCAGAACAATCTATTGAAGATCAGATTTACAGAACAAATTAAAAATGGTAAGAAGTGATTTATCTGCATAAGTTGTCTTTGTATTTATTATTTTATATTCAAGGGTGGTTGGGAGGTGCTTGGGAGGACGGTTGTCCTCAGAAGTTCAAGTGGGGGCTTGAACACAGGAAGTTGTAACTTCCATTTGGTTGTAGCCAGAGAAACTAGGGCGGCAGGGTGGTGCTAGGGAGAACAGGTGTTCTCTGTTATGCAGGTTGGAGCCTGTGTAACTGGAAGTTGGTGCTTCCATCCAGTTGGTACTGGAACTTTCAGGAAGTTGGTGCTTCCATCCAATTGGTGCTGGAATACTCAGGGAGTTGGTGCTTCCTTCTAGTGGGTGCTAGATAAACCAGAGAGTTGGAGCTCTCAAACAAGTTGCAGCTTGTAAAACAGAGATATAAGCCTCACATTGAGTTGGTGCTCAATTGTAAATGATGTACAGAACAGAAAAAGACTGCTTATCATTTCGAAGAAGAAGAGGTTTTCTCCCTTTATGGGTTTCCTCGTAAAAATCTGTCTCTGTGTGTATTTTATGTGTGACTGATGATCTTTACTTTTACTGTCCATATGTTGTATTTTGTTGATGACACATGAAGAAAGATTAATAATGATTTAAAAGTTATAAGTTTGTTTAATCTCACATACAACTGATTCACCCCCCCCCCCTCTCAATTGTTTTAGTATTTACAACACCCTCCTGGGTATAGGGTGTCAAGTAGTGAAGGATATAAACAAGGCTCTGCTTGGTTGAGGATGAAAAACTACTGAGGCAAACAGTTTATAACGCAAAGCGAGAACTGACAATAGTCTCAATACTGCAAACAAGGGCATGAGATGCAATCACAACTTAACGCCAAAAATTTTCCTTTTTCATAATCTTAGTCTACTTGGTTTGAAAAAGGGATAAACTTGTACCAAATATATGTCCTTTCAAATCCAATTTACAAGTGTGAAAGAGACAAGTTCACTCGGAAATATTTTCACTTTTTGAAAATGATTCAGGAAAGAGATTAAATCAAACTCACTTGGGAGTCCTCTAGGTATAGGTCAGCATGTTTATGAGTTAGGAATGAGGTTCAACATAAAGTCATGTATATAAGGGACTCTCGGTCCTACGAAAAAAATCTCTACATGAGCATCGAATGAAGCAGAGGATTTAACTAGGGTACCCATGTTTGGTAAGTCTCTACCATTTGATAACAACACTTCTAGTAGCAGATAGAAAGTTTTGTGT
The DNA here is from genome assembly GCA_009831015.1 of Picea engelmannii. Lineage (NCBI taxonomy): Eukaryota > Viridiplantae > Streptophyta > Pinopsida > Pinales > Pinaceae > Picea > Picea engelmannii. The sequence goes on from ML795379.1 coordinate 381,117, forward strand.
CACTAAAAAATGGGTTCATGCCTAAGGCATATGAATGACAGTTATAGGACAATGCAAGTGTGCATGATGGAATGGACACATATCCTATATGTTGGGTAGTGAAAATACCTGTCTGAAGTTATGAACGGTTGACATAATGCTAAAACTGCAAGAATCCCTAGAAAAAACTACAAAAAACAACTCAATTTGTTGTTGTATTAGTCCATTAGGTGAAAATATTATCTGAAACTATGCAAAGTGGGTTAAAATTTGCTATAAATAGTAAAAAAAAACAAATTTACTATAACATTTTATTCTTTTACCCAAATAGTGGATTTTGGACCAAATTACCTTTGATATTCAACTGGTGACTACGGGAGCTACGAGTGATGGAATCAACGACCGTATGGACAAGGTAATTCCTCTTCTCCTCCTCTTTATTTTTATTGGATTACATTTTGTATTTAGGTTTCAAATTTTAAGTTATTTAGGGCACAAATTAGAAGTTTAGGTGTACGCAGGCTACCGTTTATCGGGTCACATATACGCATGATTATACGCTGCTATCTAAAATATAGCCAGCATATACTTAGCCCTATACATGATTTCAAACGTTGCATCCCGCGTATATGTCTGTAAACAATGTTTTTCAGTGAATGCTAACTCAAAAAATGATTTTTCTCTTGCAGGATGGTGCTAGAGTGGAGGGAAAGGTAACATGAGGAGGTAGATGATGTTGTGGAAAGATATATGGGGGCCCAAATGGCCTTGAAAATATGTAGGTTGTATAATTTTTGGGCTCTCAAAGGGATGAGGTCCCAAGTGAAATTTCTACAATTGCTCATGGATTATTGGGATCTAGATAGTGAGAGCTTCAACCTTGATGGGAAACCATTAAGGATTGAAGTTGAGGATATTTATTTCTTGACGAGGTTGTCACGTTGGGGTGAGGTGGTTAACCTCAAATCATGGGGAGCTAGGAGCGGTATGAAGATAGAAGAATGCATAGTTTCTCATTACATTGCAGGGACTGAGAAGGTCAGGAGTCAACTCCCCATCTAAGCGATAAACAATCCAAGCCTCAATATTGTTGTCCTCGTTTTGACATGGATCACGGGATCGACCTCATTGCACCAGGCATTGAGGCCTCTTATGTTCTACTCCATAGAGTGATTGGGACCCATGGTGTACAATTGGTGCACCTCACTACTAGGTAACATGAATAACCAGTTGACAAAATGCAAACAGGGTGGTAAGAGGAACTTTGGGTTCACTTTTATCTTGTGTAGATTTTTCTTCGAGCGGGTTCCAGATTTGGGACCTAGAGTTGAGATCCTTCTGTGAGGACCTCACGATCCAGCCATGGCATGGTGGACTGAGGTGATGAGACGACAGGGGGATTTAGGGTGACCACACCCTACAATGATGATTTATTTTATTGGTGGATATGGAAGGTCATTGCTCTGGATGACTACCCCTACATAGGGATCAACTTCAGAGGGAACCCTGACATGCCATCACCACCGGGGACCACCTACGAGGACATAGGTATGTCAAAAAAAAATAAATATTTTATTTTTTTGTATTTTTGTATAGGAAAACAAAAATATTTTTGGATGATGTTTAAGTACTAATTAGACATGTATGTGACACAAACGTAGGTCCATGATGTTCAGATGGTATTCCAAGACATTGTCGGAGGCACCAAGGAGATGAGGCGGTGGGAGGAGAAGCAAAGAGAGTCCTTCAAAACATGCAGGTAAACCTGTCTCGTTTGACACATAGGATTCTGATGGTTTAGGTGGATGATCTGTCAGAGGATATGTAGTGGAAGGAGGTAGGCATGTCTAAAGATTGGGTGCGACTCTTTCGGCATATCGCAAATGCCGTAGTTTTCTATCATGACACTAATTCGGCACCACAGGCATAGATGTCACGACTTTTGTATTATTGGTTTTATATGTGTATTGAGGGTGTTAGCCCCAATTTTGTACTATAAACATCATATTTTTTGAAATATATATAAAAAGATGGTTCTTCGGCTTTAGATATGTTACAATGTCTACATTGATGAGAATGTTTTCTTTTCTTTACTTATGTGACAAATGCCAATCTAAAAATAAATTAGTATATGCATCAGATACATAATTATAACTCCTAGGTATGTGATGATAAGTAATAAAATCAAACTGTCGTTCTAAAAGGCGTACCCATAGGAATCTTCGGAGTAATGTAGGGTCACGCACACGGTAACTGTCATTCAACTAACATACTACTAACTGGGAATCAAGGCGAACCTCCAAAGTGTGAATACCATGAGAAATGGCATCGCAAAAAATTTCTATAACGACACTATATTCGGCCACATTATTCATGGATGGCCCTAGGAATATGCCACCTGAAGACACCAGTAGACCCTTGGGTGAGTAAACAACCCAAGCAGCAGAAGCAAAGTTCTATGTATGATTATTGTCTCTGTCTGTGAATCCTAAGTAGATCGAAGACTCTGTTGACATCTTCCAACCAAGGGAAACTCAATAAGAAAGTTGAAGACAAAAAAATAAAGGGAAAATATATATACACTAAATTACATTACTATACAAATATTTACGCCCAATCTTGGGGCTCAAGCGTAATATATTTTCAAGTAGATCCCATTCCTGGGCTCAACCAACATGTTCCCTAAATAATCTTCCAATTCATAGGCTCTTTTTTCTAAGACACGTCGCACGATATAGGGACCATGCCACATGGTTTTGAACTTTCCTGCCCCCAATGGTTCTTTGGCTTGATCATATAAAAGGACCAAGTCACCCTCTGCATACAACTGAGGACAGAAAGACTTATCATATTGTACCTTGAACATATTTTATTCTCTTCGATATCCATAGAGGCGTCTCGACGCTTCTCGTCCAGTCTCTCTAGGTGCATGAGGCATCATTTGAGATCGGAAGTGTCAAGTACGAGTGCAACTACCAATCTACGAGAAGGGATTTTGCATTCAATAGGTAAGATCAACTCCACACCATGTACTAATTGGAATAGAGAAAAATTGGTGGCATTCTTAACCAAGGTTTGGTATGCCCAAAGTGCAGGATATGGCATGATATGCCAGTGAGATTTGCTATGGCTGACAGTTTTCTGCAAAATGGTCTTGAGAGACTTATTTATGGCCTCTACATGTCCATTTTCCTAGGAGTAGTAAGGGGAATAATGAACATTCTTAAACCCCAGCTTGGATGCTATCTCTTCCATCATTTCATTCTAAAAGTGACTTCCATGATCAGTGACAATATCACTCGGGATTTTGAACCTGGCAATAATTTGATTGAATACGAAGAAGGCGGAAGTATTCCCATCGGATTTAACTTTAGGCATGGCCTCGGCCCACTTATTAAAGTAATAGATGGCCATGATAATGTGTTGATGCCCCCCAGCCTAAGTTGGGTTGCAATTCACAAATTCCACCCGCCACTTGGTGAAGGGACGAATAGTAATGACTGGATGGAGAGGGGTTGGATGCAAGCACATTTTTCGAGTGAACACCTACCAGGGGTGACACTTCTTAATCGCTTAAACACAGTATTTAAAGATAGACGGCCAAAAATAACCAGCTCACAAAATTGTATGGGTTGTTGAAAGCCAGGATAGATGACCACCACAAGCCCCACTATGGCAATCATTTAGAACTGACTCAGCTTCTTCATGAGTTAAAAAATGACACAAGATATTGTTTATTCCTCAATGATATAGAGTGTCACTGATGATAAGGTAATTCTTAGCTTGGTATCGTATACGTCGTTGGTCATCTCATGAGAGATGTTGAGGGAACTTCAAAGTTTGAATATAGAGAACAATGTCTCCATACCAGGGGTCAGATGATGAGGCAAGGAAAATGTATTCATCCGCAAAAGAATCAACATGAATAACATCCTCATCCAATCATGGGAAGTTGGATATTAACTCTGCAAAGACTAGTGATTTCTTGGATTTCGCAGAAGTGAAATCGAGATCGAATTCTTGTAAAATGACAATCCATTTATTGTATTCTCCCCCTATGATACACCTGGTAAAGACATATTGAAATCGATTGACATCATCAACCACAGAATTTTTGCAAAGAAATATATAATGGCGTAATCGTTGGACTACATGAACGGCAGCCAAAGCTATCTTTTCAACGTGAGAATATTTGAGCTCAGAACCGACTAAGTTTCAACTAATATAGTAAATGATGTGCTCGTGGAGCTCATCATCCTCTTGAACCAATACCATACCAATCATCTCTTCGGATACAGCGACATAAAGAAAGTAACCTTTATTATAGTCATGAGACTTCAGCAAAGGCGTCGATACCAAGGCTTTCTTCAAAGCATCGAAGGATTCCTGGGCTCGCTCATCCCAGATAAAAGGTGTGTCCTTATTCAAAATACACATGAAACCCTTAGTAATATTGGCATAGTTCACTATAAACCAACGTAAAAATTTATCTTTCCCCTGTAAACCTTGAAGTTTTTGAAAAGTGTGCGGGGGAGGCAATCGAAGTATTGCCTCAACCTTTAACGGATCTACCATGATCCTAGTCTCAGAGACCAAAAATCCTAGAAGACGTCTAGACCTAACGTAAAATATGCATTTATGAGGGTTCAACTAGATGTGATAATGACGACATCTTTCAAAAACTAGTTGAAGGTGCTTAGGTTGATCCACTCTCTTACAAGAGTGAGCAACAAGATCGTTAAGATAAGCTTCGACTATATTCTTAAGATCGTGGAATGTGAAAATCATACCACATTGGAAGGTTGATCTGGCATTTTTAAGGCCGAAAGGCATCTTTTAGTATGTGAAAGTACCCCAAGGAAAAATAAATTTCATCTTATGTTGATCCTTGGGTTTAATTTGAATTTGGTTAGGCCCTGAAAATCTATCCATGAAAAAAAAAACTTTGCTTCCCGCACACTCATCGAGGATATGAACAATAAATGGTGTTGGGAAGTTGTCTTTAGGATAGGCCTTGTTTAGGTCATGAAAATCCATGCATACGCAGATGGTTTCTTGCTTCTTATTCACAGGAACGGGATTGGATACCCATTCAATCAAGGGAACTTGGTAGATGAAGCTAGCATTAAGCAGTTTCTCTACCTATGCCTTAATAGCAGGGGCCTTCCAAGGATTGACAACTCTAAGATGTTGTCGAATAATCTTAGAATCTGAGTAATTTTTAATCTCATGTTTAACAATTCAAGGGTCGATTCATGGCATCTCTTCATATGACCAAGTGAATACATCTCAGAATTCCTTGAAGTGTTCTGTGTAGATCAGGATTTCTTCTGGCGAAAAATCTACATCGATGTGTACATTTTCAATCTTACTAGGGGTACGAGAGATATCGATCACGACATTGGGGGAGATACTCGCCATATTTCCCTCAGCATAAATGTTGTGCATATCAAGTGGAACTATGGTGTGACAAAATATCTCACTCAGAGTAGATCTAAAGTCATCTTGTTCGATTCTAGAAAGCTCTGGGAGAAAATGAGAGCGATGATGCATATCATCCCAAGGTTTGTTGAAACCATTCATGGCCTCGATTATAGATTCATATAAGGGAAAATTATCATCAAGGAAGTCATTTGAACAAGATGACTAAGTGGCCCACACGATCTCAAGAGTAGGATCCTCATCATCTGTCTATGAGCTAATAGGATCGGGATCGATGGAAGAGTCAAGAACAGCTTGATACGCTATCTTTGTTGCCGATAGTGGCATGGTCATTCCATCATGCGACTGACCTTCACAAGATGCAATCAAGGAAGGTAGGGTCCAAGGATCGTTAAAATAGGAAGTGTGGAAAGGAACATACCTCTCTAATGAAACGGGCCTACTAGACATGGTGTAAATATGGTGAATCAGTGCCATGAAGTCGAAGGTACCCATAAGGGATGGATACATTCCGACACCTATATTCTTATTTGTCAGTTGAGAATTGTTGACCACATGGATCGACTGTCCAATGGATGCACTATGGATATCATACACAAAGTACAACTGATCGATCGTCACAATATTCCCATCGCGAGGAAAACAAAGAGTACGGAAGATGGACGATACAATGGTAGTCATAGCGTAAGTCCAATTTCATCCTAGTAACAAGTTATAATCGAGGGGCGCATCAACCACCTCGACATACACCTCTACCATATTCCCACCTAATTGGACCAGAAAGGTAGGAAGAATATTGTGAGGGTGAAAGGAATGACCATCAAAAGTAGTCAACATGGTTGGAGACTGAGAGAGAGTCAGAGAGCCGAGGGATTTCCAACAGACCAGGGACATCACACATGTTGCAGCGCCTTCATCAAAAATAGTATGCTTGATGGTATACTTTGAGTAACCCATGTGGATTTGGAATTCCACATGGTAAGAAAAGTGAGGCTCCACATCTGTGACATCAAAATTGATAACTTTCAAGCCACTGCGATCTAGAGCTCCTAACACATATAGCAAGGAATTCCTCTATGAAGGACACGTCTAGAGTACCTCTAGATCCAACACTGCATAAGGGGTTTGACCCAGGTCCTCAAAAATAGAGTAATTATGGGTGGCTATAGCATTAGGATTGTGGGTAGAGTGTGTTATCACCATGATTTTCATAGCTAAGGTTTGAGGTTTGTCAACAATTTGCAAAGTCATGCCTGTTAGCACCCATATTGTTTTTTTGTCTGGCATTATCTAACATCTCCAAGGGTCAATTTCAAAAGGAAGCTTATCATTTATCTATTCTATTTCCATTTTCAACTGCACCTACAAAATTTTATATGTGTTGTGTAGAGCACTTCACTATGCAGTGGATTTCATCGTGAAGTGGATTTCGTCGCGTAGTGGATTTCATCACGTAGTGGATTTCACCACGCAGTGGATGATGTCGCACATAGGATGTTGTCACGTAGAGGATGTCATCACGCAGTGAATTTCTTCACACAGTGGATTTCATCGCGCAGTGGAATGTCATGCATAGGATGCTTTCGCGCAAAGTATTTTCTTGTGCACAAACTACAGGTCGCACTGCGCAAATGACTGGTTCAGCAGTCAACTTCAATATCACTTTATGAACAACTGGAGATTAATTTTGAAAATCCCCGAGAGTTTTTTGTTTAGGACAAACCAAATAATAAAAACCTCTCTCATATTTGAAAAATGTTTCATATTTTGGGAGATTCAAAGTAATATTTGAGGCCTATTTTTTCAGTTTTCATGATTTCCTCTCCGAGACATGTTTTTGCAACACATATTCTGGCTAGTTGGAGATGAATTTAAAGAAACCGAGAGATTTTTTTCTTTATAAAGAGTTTAAATACAAAAACCTGTCTCAGTTTCAAAAACTATTTTTTTATTATTGAGATATGATTTCATATTTAATGCATATTTTATCAGTTTGTTGCACACTCCGCTGTGTTTTTTGTTGTAGGTTATTGTTGCGTAGAAGACTTGATGTGCAGGGGTGAAAGAGTGTCCAGAAATGCACATGATGACTTATCACAACCACATGGTCGAATTTTGATCATGATCAATGATTGTAAAGAATATTTCGGTTACGATTATGATTTGGCAAGGTCGGGTTTTCTATTTTTAGTAAATCCGTTGAAGTTATTGTTCTCTTTCAAAGAAATCAGATCCATGATTCTAGGAGAGAGTAGTTCGACCCTAGCAGCCAAGGGTGACATTAGTTTTCTATATATGTGGATTATTTTTATGTAAAATAGGTTGGTTGGCGAAATAGTGTAGACAATGACTATTGATTGTAGTTTGTTTTGATCCGATTGAAACTTAATGCAAAAGTCTTGAAGCTTTGATGAAAATATTCTAAAGGTGGCAGTCTGATGTATTGTATTCTTTCTTTGCGTATGTGATTTTGTATTCTCTTATATTCACATCTGTAATTTCTTTGATACAGCCCAAATAAATTACCGAGTGCTAACATTTTTGGCGCCGTTATCGGGGACGTAATTGAAAATTATCCCTAGGAAAGAACGACATGGTTGAGTTATGAGGTTTGAGAGCAGCAGACACTTAGGCACATATTGGATGTATTTATACTCTAGTGACTCCACACATTAGAAAATCAATTGAAGGTGATTCCAATGGCAGAATAATCCATAGTTAAAGTTTTTGTGGTGACTCCAATCAAGCTTCAAATGTGATTCAAAGACTCCATTGGAGAATGAGACCTGTTGACAGAGATATGGAAGGGCAGTATGGAAAAATTAGGTACTCAAGCTTAAGTTTACTCCAAGAAGTAATTTTATGTTTTATCAACATATACTTGTCCTTTCCTGAGTGTTTCAAAAGAATATTTCTTCACTTATTGCATTCAAATGAAGCCCAGAGATCTACCCTTGTATATCCTCCATGGAAAACTATAGGTATACCTCCTTCTTTTATAACCAATATTCACCAAGCTTCTTCCTCTGAGCCATATGATGTTCATGATCATTCTTGTGATCTTAATGAAACCAAAGCTAAGCTTGTACCTTCTGTTCTTAATCCTACACCCTCCAAGATTCAAGAAATATACAGCCCTCTTAAATTTCCTTCCATCCTTCATGACTTTCCTCTGAAACATTATAAGTACCTTCCTCGGTTCGATGGAGAGCTTGATGGAAAGTCAATTGAAATAAATATTCATGTATTTGAGCATTTTATAGAACTTTTTGAGATCGAACATGATGATGTGTCTATGAGGTCCTTTTCTCAGTCCTTACAAGGAGATGCCAAAGCATGGTTCAAAAATTTGCAGCCTCAGTCGATTAGCTCGTGGGAGGAATTGAGGGAATATTTCCATAGATTTTGGGGTGAGAGAAAGTCATGGGATCTACTCCTTTCAGATTTTTATTCCATGAGAAGAATGAAAGATGAAACCATCTCAAATTTCAATAGCAGGTTTGCTAGTCGTTATTATAAACTCCCTAACGAAATTCAACCCACTGAAGTTATTTCCATGCTCCATTATGCAATATCCTTTCATCCAGATTTGTCTTTCCTTCTGTTTGAAAGAATATCTAAGTCCTTACAATAAATGTTTAATTATTCTAAGGAGATTCAACACAATATTCAAGCATGTAAACATATTTGAAATGAGGAGTTGGATGCTAAACAACATGATAGTGAATATGAACAAAAAACAATTGATTTGAATCTTGAGAAGAAGGTTAATAATATCATATGTCCTCTTGAAGCTTTAAATGTTGATGATTTTGCAAAGGATTATATTCCACTTATTCAAAAAGAAGGTGTTAATTTAGCTTTTGATCCATCTCATCATAAGCATGGGGCTGATTGTTTTATGTATTCATTTCTAGACAGTCAAGAAAATGAATTTGCAAATCAGCTTGTTGAAGAGCTGGTTGATGTCCCAAGATTTTTCTTGTTAGATGACATTGCAAATGTTGTTGATTTTCATATATATGATTAATATGATTATGATTATGGTGTTGACTTCCTAGAAAAAAAAGTTGCATGTTCTCTATCATAAAATGTTCCTTTTTCAACAGTGTAATGAGAGAAATCAGCCTACATATCGCAGTTACAAAGAAGAAAGTATTTAATCAGCTAAAGGAAATTCTTTACCTTTATGCTTTTCTTCATTTAGATTGAGGAAAGAAAATTCTAAGATCATCACTGAAGAAAAGGAATGTGTGTTGATGCCAAATCACATTGATTCACTGGAACAAATTGACAAGAAACTACAGCAATATTCTCATGTGTTTGATGAACTTGTTACTTGTTATGTAGAAGGTCTTGTGAATTCAAAATTACAGCCATTGGTCAAAGATGTATCGAAAAATGAGTATGTTCAGCAATCCAAAGAAATTGAAAAACGTGCATATGACAGTAGTGAATAAAATGAAGAAGGTTTTGAATCAAGTGAAAGAGCCTTGTCATTGTGTTTTGCTTCTTTCAAATTGCTTAAGAAAAATGTTTATAATGTTTCAAATCAGAAATCCTCCAGGAATGATGTTGAATATGAAGAAAGCAGTGGACTTGCAACTGAAAATTGTCTTCCATTATGTTTTTCTTCCTTTGAATTGTTGAAATTAATCATAAGATAATAGAGGAAGTGGTGAAGTCTGACTGCATTCACAGTGACATTGTTTTACATGAGAAAATTGTTATCAGTGAAGAGGACCAACAACCTTCTCATACTTTTAATGACCTTGTTGTTGATTACATGGAAGGTTATTTTAGTTCATATTTGCAACCTATGATCAACTACCAGCTTGGAAATAAATGTGATGGTCAATCAACATCAGCATTAGATATGGATTGCTTGCCACTAGGGGTTTCATTTCAGCTAGCACTGTCTTCTGATTCAAAAGATTGTTATGTCTAGCAGTCTCAACATATTTTTCATCATTTTGTGGTAATCAACAGGTTGAATTACATGAAAACAAGGATGCAGTGGAAGGGGTGAAACATGATTGTTGTTTTATGTATGTTCTGGAGGATCCATTTGCAATTTTGTTAGAGGCAGCAAACAATCCCAATGTTTTTAATTTTTTGAGATTTGAATTTATAGATAAATTTTTGAATGACTTATCAGTAAACAGACTTTGGAGCAAGCATGTGCAAAGAAAGAAAAAAGTGGATAAAGTGATTGCATGGTTGCATTGGCATTTTGATTTCACTTGATTGGCATATTTTTCAGAAATTAGGGTAGGTAGGAGTGTGACTAAGCTCGATACTACGAGCATTTCTTTTAGCAATCTGCAGTTTTCATTTTCAGCTTAGTTTTAGATTTCAGTTTGGAGCATATACAGCTTTGGGTTTTTAGTGGATGTAGGTTACAAGTTATAGTTGGAAAGTTGAGTTTGGGAGCATCCCAATGGATAGGCGCCTAGTCTACTATTATTTACTACCTCACAGGGAGGATAGCATCCCTATTGGATCCAGTTGTTAGCACCATAATTTTCATAGCTAAGGTTAGAGGTTTTTCAACAATTTGCAAAGTCATGCCTATTAGCACCCATATTTTTTTTTCATGGCATCATCTAACATCTCCAAGGGTCAATTTCAAAAGGAAACTTATCATTTATTTGTTCCATTTCCATTTGAAACTATGAATTGTGTAGAGAACTTCACCACGCAGTGGATTTCATCGCGCAATGGATTTCATCATGCAATTGATTTCATTGCGCAGTGGATTTTGTCGTGTAGTGGATGTTGTCACTCATAGGATGTTGTAATGCAGAGGATGTCATCGTGCAGTGGATTTCATCACGTAGTGGATTTCGTTGCGTAGTGGATTACATTGCATAGTGGGTTGTCACGCATAGGATGCTTTTGTACATAGGATTTTCCTGCGCACAAGCTACAGGTTGCGTTGCACAAATGATTGGTTTAGTGGTCAACTTCAAGATCACTTAATGACCAACTAGAGAGGAATTTTGAAAATCCCTGAGAGATTTTTTATGAAGACAAACCAAATAATAAAAATGTCTCTCAGATTTGAAAAATGTTTCATATTTTTGGATATTCTAAGGAATCTTTGAGACCTATTTTTCAGTTTTCATGATTTCTTGTCTGAGACATGTTTTTGAGACACGTATTTCGGCCATATGGAGATGAATTTCAAGAAACCAAGAGAGGTTTTTCTTTATAACAAGATTAAATACAAAAATTTCTCTCACTTTAGAAAAATGTATTTTTATTAGTGAGATATGATGTCATATTTAATGCCTATTTTCCCAGTTTATTGTACAATCCACTGCGTTTTTTGTTGTAGGTTACGATTGCGTAGTAGATTTGTTGTGCAGGGGTGACAGAGTGTCCAGAAATGCACATGATGACTTATCACAACCATATATTCAAATTTTTATCATGATCAATGATTGTAAAGAATATTTCAGTTCCGATTATGATTTGGCAAAGTCGGGTTTTCTATTTTTAGTAAATCTATTGAAGTTATTGTTCTATTTCAAAGAAATTGCATCCATGATTCTAGGAGAGAGTAGTTCGACCCTAGAAGCCAAGGGTGATATTATTTTTCTATATATGGGGATCATTTTCATGTAAAAGAGGTTGGTTGGCGAAATAGTGTAGACAGTGACTATTGATTGTAATTTGTTTTGATTCGATTGAAACTTAATGCAAAAGTCATGAAGCTTTGATGAAAAGATTCTAACGGTGGCAGTCTAATGTATTGTATTCTTTATTTGTGTATGTGATTTCATGTGCTCTTATATTCACATATGTAATTTATGTCTAAATTAGAACATGATTTCGAATCTAGAATTCATTGCACAGTGCTCTAGATTCGTGCCATTTAGACAAACTATGATTCTTATAAGTTAACTTTGAATTCATCCCCAGCAGTGCTCCGAGTTGCTTCATGTGTTTTTCTCTCGCCACACACAACGATTTTTAACTTAAGATTGTTTCTCATTTAGCCTTTATCCTCTCGAGTTCAGTCACTAAGTCATTTGTGTCTATCATTTTCTTAAATAGACTCCATTGCTCAATGGTACTTTCTCTCTTTCTTGTCCTACCATCCCTTTTAAAACAAAAATAAACTTGTCCTATTGAAGAATCTAACCTCTGTGCATTTATTGATGAAATATTTTAGTTATTACCAGTCATTAGACATATGAGAGAGCCCTCTCTGATTGTATAGGTCATAATACAATCTAAAGTTGGTTGAAATAGTTACCTCGTGGCTTTCTTTGATACAGCCCAAAGAAATTATCGAGTGCTAACAGAGCACTTGATTACTCCTTTCATAATACGAGGTGGTGGCTCTATTTTTTTGGTCTATAAGGGAGTCTCCAGAGGAGGAGGAGACTCTAGACTAGGTACAATTTGTGGAGAACTGTAATTTCGAATCAGGTGGCTACATTAACCTCAGATTTGACCATATTGATGCATAAATGATCACCATCTTGTGTCGGTGGGTTTTAACTCCCACTCACCACATTTCTGGTGTTTGAGGAGCTCGAGGTCATTTTTTGGCTATGTGGAAAAGGATTTTTCAGCACAGCGGGTGGTAGAGATAAAATCCTTGCAACTTCTGCAAGTTTGGGGCATAAATGAGTAAGGTGATCGTTTGTACAAAGTTTACAAGGAAATTTCACCTTAGACCTTTCTCTTGCCCTTACCATCATTATTATTCATCTTCTCATTATTACCATTGTCCTTGGGTTTATTATTCTTCTCACCCTTACTATTATTATTATGTCCTTTCTTCTTATTCTCGCCCAGTTGTTGGTTACCATTTGGGTCGGTATACCATTGCATGGAATGTACATCCACCAACTGAGTGGGATTGGAAGACACACACGAAGTTGTCCCTCCTGCAGACTAGTTTAGATAAAACTCTTTCAAATGTCTTGTCACTGAGTCTACAAATTTCACATTGGCGGAGCCTACAATGCCATTAGCATGAGGTCTGGGATTTTTTCTAGGTTCGTAGTTTGACCTCGGCACATCAGGAAGAATCTTGTATAATATCCTAGATTGATCATATATAATATCTAACTGTTGGGCTTTGAAAATCGCTTCTTCATCAGATGTAACCCCAGATGTAGCAACATCCTTCGAAATAGGAGGCTATAGAGAGTTAAGGAACCACTCTAGCAGGAATTTTGGGGTTATGTAGGTCTTGATCAACCTCTTCCATCTTCACCACTCCAAGATGTGATCTGAGATATGAGTGGATTTGTCTTGGCGTAAGGTCGACAGAAGTTCTAGGACAACATCATAATGAACTGGAAATTGGAAGTGGTTAAGGGAGACTAAAACCATATGACTGAAGGTCTCATATGCCCCCCTAGGTAGCTTGATATACCATTTCATGGAAACCCCTGTGAGGGTGCATTGAAAAAATATTAACCGAAAGGAATCGTCGTTAAGGGAATTCGAAGAGCACCATAGGTGAAAGGTGGTAACGTGATCACCAGGATCCTCTCCATTCTTGCCTTCAGATTTTGGAATATCTAAAGAAATCTTGGTGGGAATGGGGATCCATGTAGGATCATGACACATAAGTTCGTTCATAAACTTAGACAAGTCTGGCAGATTGAGCATGGCCAGAAAAGGGAGACAGGGTTGCGGCATTTGGCCCCAAGCTCCTTGGAAAGATTGTGGTTGGGGAATTGCAGCCCATCCAAGGTTCTGGTAAGCACCATGGCCCTATACAAGATTGTAATACCCTCCTAAGGGTTGATTCATAAGGGGTTGGTTGGGCATCATTCCAGTAGGAATGTTCTGATGAGGGTTATAAAAAAATTCCCAAGTCAGAGTTGACCCGGGTTGGGGGTTGCCCAAAGTGTGAAATTGACCTCCTCTAGGTGTGAATCCAAAGGATAAAGGTGATTTCATCATGCCAAACATGTTGGTTGAAATCATAACTGAGGAGGTGAGTGTAAAGGGCGGAACTTGAGCATAAGCTTGTCTTCTAGTTTGGTTACTCCATCCAGAAGCAACAGGATTAGACCTAGGATTAAAAGGAGGAAAGCCTCCCATGGCAGAAGTCATTTGAGGGACATGGGTGCCGCCAAAAAAGAATGGAGTATAAGGAGGAGTTGTGCCCCCAAGTCCAATGCTAGAATCATGGATAGGGGTTGGGATGGATTTTGAAAACTGCGAAGTAAAATTCGGCATACCATAGGAAAAGGGACTAGAGACCATAGGGATGGACTGAACATTATAGCTCAGTGAATGACCAAGCAACCCAAATGAGTTCATGGAAATAGGTTGAGTATTCACTATAGGATGGGCAACGGTGATGATAGGTGCCCCCGGCACTACAACCATTGTGGTTGAAGGATTCGAAGGGGTACCATTAACTATAGTAGGTGTGGGAGTCAAAGGGATCCCAGTATATTGATGACTTGGTTCAGTACTCATCCTTGTAGAATCACAAGTCTGATAAGTGGAGGTGTGTGTACCACGTTTAATAAATCTACACATTTTAGAAGTAAAAGCTTCAAAATGTGGTGGTAATTGTAACAAGCGGCTAGACCTGAGGGAAAGTTGGTCTGGCTCCACAATGACTCAAGATTCAATATATAAAAAACAAATCCTAAGGCCAACTAGTAATCAAAGAGCACACCAAAAATAATCAAACGGCCAATATGCACACAAACATGATAAAGTGGTTGAAAGGGACCTCCCTCTCTAAAGTAGGTATGCCTTGCCCAAGAGGGGCATGAGACTCCGCTGCTAAATATTGGAGGAAACAGAATCAGTTATAAGGGCCCTTGTGGGATTAACAACTAGTCGGTTAGATCCCCCCATAGAGGTAATCCTCCATAAAGGTTCTGTGTTGTTCGACCCTTATCTGACACAGGGTACCTGCAGAATAACCCCTGCAAGTAACCTATGTGGTACCTAAGTCAAGCAACTAAGAAACCATGGTATAATCGATGCAGAGGCGAATAGTTGTAAGTCAGGTCCACAGTATGGGAAAGGTAGCAAAGCCCGAAACCTTGAAAACATCGGCTCTCACGGAGGTAAGGGCACTAGCAAGATCCCCATATACGAATAGATCCCCAAAAATATATTTGACACTAAGAAGGTATCAAGCGGATATCCCTTCAACCGACCTCACACGACCTCGTGCTTAACTCCAGTGTAAGCAGAGCCTCCTCATATTACCAATTATAAAATGATTTCTCCACTCCCTTAGTCAGACACATATGTTTATTTAATAGCCTTGGATAAGTTTACTCACAAAATATTATTCCAAGGCTCTAAATCCTAAGCTAATTTGTGCACCCTAGAAAATAAAAATTGTTACTAATCAATTTTAAATTATAGCATCAATTTTAATGGCCTTGCTTACTCAAAAGGTGTGGTCGTGAAACTAGTGATGTTATGACTCGTCAAATAAAATAAATTAATATGAATACGATGCAAAGTCCTAACTTCAATTTCAATAAATGATATACTTTTCAAAAATGCAATTTTCAATTCAATTCTGCAATTCTAAATAAAATGCAATCTTTCTTTACATGCACTAAGACAAATGACAAAGACTCAAGAGATCAAAATTCCAATCAATGTGAAATGCCTAATATTTTTGTATTTTTAATATAAGAGAATGAAAATGCAAGGACTGAACAACAGCTTGATATAAAGACTCTATTGTGTATAGACAGAGACAACCCAAATAGGATATCAAGGACCAAAACACCCATCCCAAGGTGCAAGGACAATCAAAATGAAAAGATGATGAGAAAGGCATCACCCAAAAATTCAACCAAAAACGGGTTTCATGTCATTCCACAGACACTTAACAATCACCACAGAGACCCAAGAAGACTCAAAAATCATCAAAACCTACCCAGAAATCAAGAAACAAAGGTTGATGTATGTGATTGTTCAAGGGAAAAGCGCATATGTACGTAGCTTGCAAAAGTACATAACGCGTATGTACGTGATTGTCAAGAAAAAACCCGTGTATATGTGTCAAAACAAAGCTAGGCTAAGGAGAAGGCTTAGAAACTCAAACTCAAAGTGAACAGAGGCTTTCAAACAATCATATGACAAGAAACTCAATATGAACAAAATAAATCTAAGGATAAAAACACTCCAAACCCCAAAAACAAATATTATATCCCCAGTATGGTCGCCAATTCTGTTATGAGGAAAATATCTCTATGGCTAGGGGTAAACCACAATAGACGGAAATGATTGCAGAAATCAACTCTAATCTCAAGTATACTATATCAACAAATATGCTAACAAGACAAGATAAGAGGCCTACCTCATCCAGACGTTCAATGAAGTCCATCGTTGAGCACTTGACCCAAAGCAATATACCTGCAACTAGTCCACAAAAACCAAGCAACGCAAGCATTGGGTGATAATATATATTTTTATCATAATCCATCAACATTCATAACAAAATGAAAAGATGATGAGAAAGGCATCGCCCAAAAATTCAACCAAAGACGGGTTTCATGTCATTCCACAGACACTTAACAGTCGCCACAAAGACCCAAGAAGACTTAGCAATCATCAAAACCTACCCAGCAACCACCAAACCTGACAATCAAGAAACAAAGGTTGATGTACGCGATTGTTCAAGGGAAAAGCACATATGTATGCAGCTTGCAAAAGTACATCACACGTATGTATGCGACTGTCAAGAAAAAACCCACGTATATGTGCCAAAACAAATCTAGGCTAAAGAGAAGGCTAAGAAACTCAGAATCAAAGTGAACAGAGGCTTTCAAACAATCATACGACAGGAAACTCAATATGAATGAGAGAAATCTAAGAATAAAAACACTCCAAACCCCAAAAAAGAATATTTTGTCCCCAGTATGGTCATCAATTATGTTATGAGAAAAATATTTATATGGCTAGGGGTAAACCACAACAGACGGAAATGACTGCAGAAATCAACTCTAATCTCAAGTATACTACATAAAAAAATATGCTAACAAGACAAGATAAGAGGCCTACCTCGTCCAAACGTTCGATGAAGTCCATCGTTGAGCACTTGACCCAAAACAATATACCTACAACTAGTCTGCAAAAACCAAGCAACGCAAGCATATGGTGATAATATATATTGTTAGCACATTCAATAGCATAATCCATCAACATTCATAACAAATACGCCCAGGGAATAATAATTCAAATATTTTCGAGATATTATTTGGACGAGAAAAGAGTATTTTTATTAAGATATAATCAACAGAAGTGAATGAGTTACAAACTTTTGTGTCGGCACGGTTCAGAACCGAGAAACTAAGTTCCTTCCAGCTGGGACTCCACCACTTAAATCCTCCACCAAAGGAAACCTCATATAAGAGAGACAATGAAGTTCTCAATCAATAAGGGAATAGCTTGGGGATTGAACAATGTGTTCAGACTTAAAGGATAAAGGGATGCAGACTCAATGTGAAGTGAATAATTTCTCCAGAGTAACTTTGCTCTCAAAGATAAATTCTTTCTCCTCTTTTCCATAGCTCGGATTTGGCCCATTTATAGCCTTCAAGTGGAACTGAAGGGTCGAGTCAGAATGTTTCCAATATATGGAAGGCCAAGGATCATTGATCTCATCACGTGACATGGAAACCCAACACCATTTTTTAATTTTGGGTCATTTCCCATTGTGCACGGGTTGTAGTGGAGCAACCTACGTATACGCATGTTGTAATATAGGCAGGGTGCATATATGTGGAAAAATCATGTTTTTGGCTCTGGGATTTTCAAAAAGGGAATTCAAGTTTCCATAAGAAAATGGGAAAAGGCCATATGTGCAATATTGCATGGGGTGAGGCAAATCTTGCTATAACAACATGGAAACCCGACACAATTTTTAATTTTGAGCAGCAAACTTGATGTACGTGGGGTGTTGTGGTGAAACCTACGTATATGCGTGATGTATAACTTGTAGGGCACATATATGTGGAAAAATATGATTTTTATCTCTGGGAAGTGCAAAAGGGGACTTCAAGTCTGCATAGGGAAATGGAAGTGCCTCCCTTCCTTAGTCATTTTTTTCTTCATTCCTTCCTACCTCGAGACTATCCCTTGGTGATCCCTTGGAACCCTATGTGTGCAAAGCTCCTTAGTAATTGGACTCCATCGTCATCACACAATTTTCACTCAAAAACATCTTTATCTAAGTACCCAATGCTTTCATAAACCTTCCATGCATACCCTTAAATAAATCCCTCTTTGTGATACTATATGACTAGGTACAATCTACTACAAATTTTGTAATATAACCCCCTAGTACGTTATTCAACTGGAAATCAACTGCACGAGAAGTAGTATTACTTACATAATTCAATTTTCTTACCAACTCGGGGGTCCATTTCCTCGTCATTGTAGTACGATATCTTCCAGTATTCTCCACTAATCTTTCTAACCATTCAGTCAAAATAATCAAAAATTCACCAAAGAAAATTTCATGCAGCTCTATGAACACATACCTCTGCAACCATTGTTCATCGTTCATTCGAGGGTTTCTATTCTCTCCTCAGTAAAATTCTCATTCCTTCCTTTCCAACCATGCAATGATCTCTTTCTTAGTCGGCCTCCAAAAGATTCCCTCAATTACAGATTCTGAGTCTCGGCAATGGAATCATTTGTTGGTGTGTGGTTATAAGACCCTAGGTTCAAGGTATTCAACCAACAAATCATTTAGACACCGATCCTTTCGACATCACTTGCATGCAATTGAAGTCTCACCTGAGGCATATACTGGGGATGAAGGAACCAATTTTCTACAGGGATGAGGGGATGTAAGGCTATCATCATCATATCCATTACTATATATCCACCATATGTGCAATATCTTTATTCATATCCTTTAATTAGTTAAAAAACACTATTGTGCAGAAC
>ML795379.1:408949-424910 GCA_009831015.1 Picea engelmannii
GCTTTCACCATAAGGGGACCACTTTGGAGTTCATCCATTTGTTTACCTTTGCATCAATTGGTTTCCACTTGGACATATAACATTCTCATCAAGGGAATCATATAAATCAATTACTTGACATCAACCAATGACATCAATCAAACTAAACCATTTACATCAATGACATATGATCCAACAATCTCTCAAGTAATCAAACCATTGGCATCAATGACAACATTGATGGGAGAGATTGATATGGAGAGATAGTCATATTGACTATTGATGTAGAGCATGCCTTGTCTACATGTTGACATCAATAATTTGTAATTGGTGTTTGGTAATTGGTGTTGACATCAATGTTAGTATTGCCATCAATGACAAACCATTGGCATCAATGACAACATGATCCAACAATCTCCCCCTTTGGCATCAATGACAACATGATCCAACTATAGGGAATTTGAAAATCATTTTATTCTTTGAAATAAAATCTACACTCATCCACATCTTAGCACATGATAATAAATTCAAACCATAGAAAAGTGTTAGAAACAAAATATAACCTATGACCATGATTATCGAGAAGAAAACAATTGAAAACAATCTAATTATATCTAATAAGCCAATTAATATTGGGTAACCATTTCATAGTCAAAACTGTGTCAAGGCAGATAACAACGGTATTTGTAGGGTTTAAAGTAGACAAAAGAAGGGTCTTGGAGGATTTAATATATACCATATGAGGGACTTGTCACCAAGTCTTGAAGTTGTTGGCAATATAAGGTCTTTATTTTTCATAAATTGTGTTTCACCTTGGTTAGATGACATCTACAAATCACTTGATTTATCTCAAATAAATGGAGCTCCTCGTGACATTCCAAAGAAGGCCATTGATAGCATTCCTACATTCCAAGGAATTATTTTTTTTTAAGCCTTGGATAATTTGGCCAAATTTAAAAGTGTGACATTTAGAAAAGGGGGATAAAGACACTTAGATGTCACTGTGAAATTGTTTGCATTGCATATTGAGGATGATGTTGTTGAATGGTGGAAGGGATTTCCCAATAATAGTTTCAATGCATGCCCCCCATTGAAAATGATTTCCTTGAGAGATGGGGAGAACAAAGAGATAATAGATACCTATTGATTTCCCTAATAATTTCTAAAAGGAATGAAAATGAAACTATAGAATATTTTAACAAAAGGTTTAACCAGATTGTGCAAAAATTACATACATACATTAAACCTCTAGAGGAAACCATTCTCATATATTGCCTTGACTCATTTGATGGAGATCTTGGTTACTATATTAGAGAAAATGACCCCCAAAATATTAAGGTGATCCAATATTTATTAGTTAAAATTGAGAAGAAGATGATCGTAGATGGTAAGACAAATCAACCTAGTTCTACAAGTGCCAATACTATGAGAACCAAAGCAATATCTAGAGTGGTAAATACAGTTGATCCTACTCCTGCTCCCATAGAAATATTAAGAGAAATTATTAAATGTATGAAATCCAATTTTACTCAACAATACACAACGATGTAGAATATATTGGTATAACTGGAAAAGATCAACACCAAAATAAATATCCACCAAGGGGAAATGGTG
Organism: Picea engelmannii; assembly: GCA_009831015.1. Lineage (NCBI taxonomy): Eukaryota > Viridiplantae > Streptophyta > Pinopsida > Pinales > Pinaceae > Picea > Picea engelmannii. The sequence goes on from ML795379.1 coordinate 410,543, forward strand.
GATGGGATAGAAACAAAGGTTTTCAGAACCATAATCAAAAGTGGAGACTCTTAGATCCTTTGATTCAAGATAATAATAATGTTGTTGATCATAATATTGTTCCTTTATGTAGACCATGTGGAGGGTTTCATGATAAAATATCATGTCCAACAACCATACAACCATACAGATTAGGGAGTCAAATAATGAATACTTGGTTGAGTTTGATAACATGAATTATGTTGGGGCAAGAAATGATATGGTTTAGAGTATAATAATAATATCTTACAATATCTATAAGGACCAAATGAATCAAATTAAAGGGAAAATTATTGATTCAAATATCATCACTAGGATGTATGGTGAGAATCCTACTTATGAAGAAATAAGGAGGATGGTAAAGGAGAAAGAGTGGAAGGCTTACCAAAGGAGGAATAAAATAGTTCTATAGATAACTAAAGTAGATTTTTTTTCCAAAGGGATCCTTTGAGTAAACAACATGTACAAACAAATGGAGTTGCCAAGGAATATTCATCAAAATGACCTTCTACAAGTGCATATTGTGGTTTGAATATTGACTTGACCCAATTTTTATCTAAAGTGAATCTATCAATTCCTTTCCTTGAGATGGAAAATATTACTAACCAAAAAGAAAAGTTGAAGAAAATCATTTTTTTTATGAAGTTTATGAAGATTGTCTTGTAGTGTTACAAGTAATGAACCAACAAAGAAGAAATGGAAAACACAACCCCTTTATCGCCTTGATGGTCAATGATTTGTTGTTGCACAATTGCATAACTCTAGTGCATCAAACAATGTCATGTCACTCAAGGTGATGAATCAACTAGGCCTCAAGACCACTCAGCCTTATAGGTATATATATGCTATGCATTCAAGAGAAATTAAGGTGTGTGCCATGATCAAGGATTTGTATATGAAGTTCAAATTCTACCCAAATATATATGTTTTGATGATGGTGTAGTGGTCAATGTTCCAGATGCTTGTGGTGTGTTTATTTCAAGAAAGACGGCCACAAGTTTGGGTTTCAATGTATAGATGGATTTATCTTAGGCCATTGTTCCTCCAAGTGAAGGTACCCATGTGACTTTGTATAAAGAGCATCCTAAAAAGTACCATGTAGAATCCCCAAATGAGCCTATGAATGAATTGGTCTACACATAATAAATTGGGGTACAAGTTTACCCAGATATATCTGTTTTGATGATGTTGCAGTGGTCAATGTTCTAGATGCTTGTGACATGTTGTTTTTAAGAAAGTGGGATACAATTTTGGGTGGAAATATATAGATGAATTTATCTCATGTCATCGTTCCTACATGTGAATGTACCTATGTGAATTTATATAAAGAGAATCCCAGAAAGTACCATGTAGAAGCCCCAAATGAGCCTATGAATGAATTGGTATGCACAGAAGAATATGAATTTGGAAATTATGATATTCTAGCTCACTTTGTAGCCCCTAAAATTAATAAAGAATATATTGAAGTGAAGAGTACGTAGAATTGAAGATGCATTTTGATGGATCTCAATCTATATCAAGTGTAGGCATGAGTATTGTTTTTACCTCTACTCAAGGTGATACCACAATTTTTGCATATAGATTGGAGTTAGATACCATAAACAATGTGGTAGAGTATGAATATTTGTTATTGTAATGTTCCCAACTAGGTTGGGTGGAAATTTCACACTATTACCCAAAATTATTGTGTTACTAAGTCTCTTTTAAACAGATTACTCAATGAGGAATATTGTCAAACAAATAACAAACATTCATTACACCAAATTTGGAGCAGATAACCATGGAATCTTATTATGTATGGAAAATCTCAAAATCAGTACAATAATAACTAAGGGATTTAATAACAGTTGCAGAATACTACTAAGAAGCCAAACTAATGGTTGCCAAGCAGCTGCATAATCTACTACAAAAATAATAAGAAACATGAAATGATGCCACTCAGTGATTCCCAAGGCTCTCACAGCCTAGCCCTGCTCTAAAATTAATGTGGCATGGCTACATAAAACTTGTCTTGGCTACAAAAACTCGGCCCAGCTACATAAACTCGGCCCGACTACAAAAACTCATCCTAGATACAGAAACTCGACCCTTCTATAGAAACTCGGCCCAGCTACAGAAACTTGGACTGGCTACAGAAACTCGGCCTGGCTACAGAAACGTGACCCATCTATAGAAACTCAGCCTGGCTACATAAACGTGACCCATCTATAGAAACTCGGCCTGGCTACATAAAAGTGACCCAGCTATAAAAACTCATCCCAAATAAAGAACTTGATCTAGCTACAGAAACACAACTTAGCTATAGAAAATTGGCCCAGCTACAAAAACTCAAATAAAGATCAAATGAAGATCCTAGATGGATCTTCCTCCTTGTCTCAACTCCAATAGAAATCCTAGTTGGATTCCCCTCTTGTCTAGCTCGGGTGGACTTTGCACCACCAAAACCAAACCAATAGTGGCAATAGTACATTTGGGTTATTTTTTGATGGCGTGTTTGTAGCAATTGCCACTTTATATTTTTGGGAGAACAACAAACATTGTACCCCCTCAAACATCGTTTCACATGACATCGTTATACCGATGACACAGATATCATCGCATGTGCAACATTTATAGTGAACACATGTCATATTTACTTTCACTGTCCAAGCCCACTATGGACATTGCAACCACGACGTTGGAACGTCTCACCTGCGACGCCATAGGCCATCGCAAAATGATACATGTGACATCGCGGGACCCGTAGTGGACATCACAAGACCAACGAGTGGCCTATATCTCTAACATTTATGTTATATCAGCGACAGGAGATATGTTGCACAGTACATCGGAAGAGGAATGTCAGACTACCAAAGAGAGGTCTATATATCCGACGTTTACCCTATATTAGTGATGGGAGGGACATCGGAACACCGATGACCCGTTGGTATTTTAAAAATAAAAATAAAAAACAAACAAAATAGAGGATAAGAGGATAAGAATAATCTTGGTGTCATGGAATTGGACATGGTATTGATCCACTTTGATGTATGGTTTATTTACGCTCTTCAATTTATTGTTCATGTTGTTGTAGATGCTTCTTGTTGTCATTCTCTTATAAAGGCTTAGTAATGAATTCATTCATCTAGGAGTAAATAAATGTGACGAGGCTCTTCCTTTTACTTTATTTCATGTTTTATTTCAGCTCTTGTTCTCCTTTATTCTATCAATTAAGTTGCAGCTTTGGAAGCACATTTCAGCCATAAAATAGTGCCTTTATAATTTGATTGATGAGTGGCAATATTATCCCTCCAAGACTAGTTTTATCAACAAATTTCCAGAAAACACTTAAGGTTCAGTTGCATCATATTAGACCCTTTTTACCTTTTTACCTTACCTTAAATATGAATTCATCAAATAGTTCCTTCATCTATTAGTTGGTGGAAGATGGTAAACAATCATTTTCTACCATATGACCTAATTCAAAGTAGTTGTTTGTGACATATGTGTTCTCTCGTTTATCCAATGCCTTATGACAACATTACCCCATGATTGATAGGCATTGGTTTCCTTCCATCCTTTTTTATTCCTTTTTATTTTCCTTCATTTATATATATTGTCCTTATCCCATTTTCATTTCCATCCCATTTCATATACTACAACAACCATACATTTTGTTAAGGCTTATTCTTCCTATGTCACCTAAGAACCCCACTCCATAGCCTTAGCAATCTTATTTTTAGGGATTAGCCAATTTCATCAAAATTGGACGGTGCTAACTTGAGCAACAAGGTGGATGGACTTGTATCTACAAGTAGCACCAAACACTAGTATTGATCCTGATATCCCTGATGGATCGAGGGAGAGGCAAAGGTCGGTGTCAGAGGCAAAGGGTGTTATTGAAGATGAGGACCCAATTATATGGCATTATTTTAATGATATGTAGTTATTTGTTGTAGCATGATCCTTTTAGGACTCTAGAGGCCAATTAGAGCCTCAATGTTTATGTATTTTATTGCAGACATGTATTGCACTTGGCATTATTTTGTTATATTCACCCTTGCATGGTATATACATGAGAAAAATTTGCATATTTTGGGTCTAATGACTGGGATTTAAATTGATGTATATGAATAAAATAAATTCATCAAAAATTGAAAAAATTATCTATTTTGGTCCACTAATTTTGTTTCTGGTTTTATTCTTGGCTCCAGTTTTTTGGGATGGACCAGTTCGGTTTTGATTTTTTGGTCGACGGGTTCAATGTCAATTCCAGTTCTAACAACATAGATTTCTACCAATAATTATAAAAATTTATAAAAAATAAAGTAATAAATGTCAAAATCATAAATTAGCCAGTGCTTGCCCTTTTTCTTCCATGTGCTCTAGCACCAGTGCATCATAAACGTCAAATCCAAGGGAAACACTCATAAAATCTATTGTAAATGTGATTTTTCATCTCCAAGTAATTCCCAACACCAAAGGGATGCCTCGTACCAACTAACAATGAATAACAAATGGTGAAAATGATTTCATTTATGGTTTGCATAGGTTTCAATATAAAGAAGAGGGTAGGTGGACCAACTAGGAAAGGGTGGGAGTGATTAGGGTTTTTTCTTTTTGTCATTGCATAGACCAACACTTTTGGGATGTGTAGATATTCCTCATTCCATGAGGTACGTCCATGTGTCCAAGATAGGAGGAACAGGAATGAGGACTTACCCCCCTACATCCCCAACACACCTTGCCAAATCAAGTATGGCCTATATGTACCCAAGATGTACCCCATGTCTCCAATACATCATCCATGTCCAAGACATGTCAATAATGTGTGATCACAAGTCTCATGTAACATCGTTACGTATACTACTTGTATTCTAAAGAAATATTCAATATTTGACTCTACCAATGTTGAAAATGGTGTAGGTTTCACTTTCAGCCTTGGTCGACCTTATATTTTAATCATTACTATATTTCTAGGTTTGGATAATCACAACCTTGTACACGTAGACTCAAACCGTATTGGGGAAAGTTCCCTACCTCTTGAATTGGATATTTATAGACCCGCTCTCATTTGTAATTTAACTCAAGTGATTCCTATTCATCTTTTATCAAAGTGATTCTTTTCACTATATCTTGTGAATCTCAACAACCAAACATGACTCTAGAACATCTAACAATAAAGAGAGGATAAGCACACTTGAAGTACAATGTATGCATGATTGTTTTCCTTTTCAATTGAACAAGTTTTTGAAGAAAAGGTTTTTTGACATTACATTTTAGTCTACCATGTGTATTTCCCCTTCATCATGGCTCATTTCTAGTCATGATTCTCAAAACATTGGAGTGATTCACCATTGTAAAATTTTAAAATAAGAAAGTGCACCCAATATATTAATTTGTAGAGAGGGAGAAAATAGTTGCATTCAATATTTTGCAGGTAATAAAACATTTTATATATGAAAATCAATCTATCCAATCTCTTTGAAAGAAAAGATAAATCAAAAGGTTGAATTACTCTAAAATTATAGTTAAAATGCTCTATTCTTTGATCAATATTTCTGAATAATCTATGAAATTGGATATGCATAAGAGAATCTTACCCCCTTAACTAAAGATTTGATTTTGGATGCATTGCTCTTCTTGAATTGTTTCTTTCTCTGTGTTCTTAGTTCATCTACAATGATATAAGTTTAATTTTACAAATTATTTAAAGCTCTATGTTTCTTGACCTAAAAAAGTGCATATTCAAAAAATGTTAGGGTTCAAAATGAAACATAAGTAATTTCCCTTCAACATATAAACACATAAACCTTGCAATTAATCACATAGGTGGAAATAATGGAAGATAATCAGTTGGGGAAAAGAGAGAGAATTATGCAAGTTTTCTTATAGTATTTGATAACCATCGTCTCCTTATAATAACCATCATCTATGTTCCATTGATTCTATCAATTTTCTAGCTCCAAAAATCACTTAATATTTATGTAAAACAATCATTTCCTTCTTTACAAATGAAACTTGTGGGAATCTTCCCTCATGGGACATCAAATAAAAATAGAATACTTCAAAACATGGACATCACTACACTAATTCTCTTGAGTTACTCATGTGCCTCTGTAAAACTACCTAGGTCCCATATTATACTTTTTCTATAGACTTAACCATCAAAGTTAGCTTCCACACACTAAATAAGTCCTTGTTTAGCTTAGTCACTTTCTAATATCAACTTGGGGTTGTATCACTAAAATTTATAATATAAATGACTATGAAATTAAAGGGCATATAAAGTCTTAAAAATCAACATCTTATTATACATGATTGAGATTTATGGTATACAACATGCAAGTATTGTTTCTAACTATCATATATCCATATTAATCCCATATCTATTAAGCACATAAAGGGAGAAACAAAAAACAGGTGCAAACATCTCAAAGCTTAAAGAAACCAGGATTTAAGATGGATCTATGATAGTTTATTTTTTAATTCCATTTTATTTATTAGCCTTGCACACATACGTTGTACATACAATTATTACCATTCACTTACCACTATTAATTTATTTATGAATATATGATGTGATTAGTTACAATGGTTCGTAACTTCGTAGACAGTGATTATCACATAGACAATGTTTTCAATGACAATGGCATTCTAATCATTTTAAAGTTTTAATCATGTCACCACCTATCTGGCATCATTACCTTGATAAAACAATGATGAGGATAATAGTAATGATAATATTTTTTTACAAATCATTGCAAAAGTCAAATTGAGAACACATTTGATAAGATAAGATAAGATAAATTTATCAATGTCCAACGATTGACCAAAATAGGTCAATGGGACTTAAACAAAAGTACATTCAACAAAATCATTTGCAAGAGTACTCAAGGAAACTCCAAAATCATAAAGTAATTGACTCACTATCCAAAAATAAGCATGAGAAGAGCATGGAAGAGTTGGTGCTATAAAAGTGCTAATGGAAAAAAAAGGGGGAGTCCGACCTAGACATAACAACGAAGACTTAACTCAATGTCTACCTCATAAATGGAAATGTATTAAGGGGATGAGGGAGAACCACTATCACATCTGAGAGCACTCAAATGGTATTTATGTGAATCCTAGAAATGTTATTTGAAGACCCTAGAGATCACCCTGAAACTCCCCTAACACTCAAGGTCATTTGGAAGAAGCTAGTGATGGAAATATTGTGTGCAGTTCTCTATGCTAGACATATCTAATTGATTTGATGTCTGGTAGTGTTAGACGTTGTGTCAGTATAATGATATCTTGGTTGAGAGTTGTGTCATGTGCAAAGCCTCGAGGATAATGGATACACAAAATCACAAATCAACGAAGTTTTTTTTCATATAGAGAGATGGAACAAACAAAACACTTGAAGATAATAGTATGAAGAGAAAGTAATATCATAAAGCATTCTTTCCTTACATTCAAGGCATGCCCAATAAAATTGCCAAGTTTCTAAAATAGGAAAAAATATCAAAACAGTGTTTTCTCATTCTAACAATATGAAAAATATCTTATAATATGTCAAGGACCCAATCAACACATATTTAAGTAGAGGAATATACCAAATCTTGTGGGAATATGGAAAGACATACATTGGTGAAATTGTTAGATCCCTCCAAGTTGGAGTTAAAGAACACATATCCCACATAAATCATAGAGGAACTATCTCTTTTAGACTCATAAAGACAAACTAATCTTCAGAAGTTACTAAAATAAAATTCAGTACTTAGCAAGTATTGGACAGTTTCATTAAAATATTTCTAATTAATGATATTCTATAAGTCATTTACAAGGTTGCATGTCATTGTGGTTTTGTGTTTTTTTTTTCAAATGATATCTTTGCTTTCCGTAACCATGGTTACTACTCCAAGGATTGATATACTTAACCATGACAACCTTATTCTCCATCACATTTTCTATACTGCTCCAAGGATTACTATACTTAACCTTGACAACATTCTAACACCAATTACTCCTACGAGAAAGACTAGCAAGCCTACCCAATGTTGCATATAAAACATGCACATTCTAAGTTGAAATCATATAGTTTCAGATTCCACATCCTAAAACTATGATTTCAAAACTAAATCTACTTCACTTTACACCTAAACCAGGGGCATCCTTTCATGAAGAGGTATAGAACATATATAGAAGAAATAGAGAACATGACCATTATTAAACAGATGATATATCTCAATAAATTATCACATAGAAAACCATACATTAATAAATAATCGCATAACAATCCATAAACATTAAACATAACCAGAATTGATGGCTATATAAATTATACTGAAAGGAGCAATCACACATGATCTGATGAACTATTCGGCACAGTTGGAATGGTTTCCCCCACGTGCTCCTCTTCAGTTGTATGACCCTTTGTTTGTCCTGAGCTTCCCTCACTCGACGAAGACAGATCTTAAAGTACCTGCCAAAATCATTATTTACCTAGTGCACTGGCCGACACCGTTGGAATGGTTTCCCCTGCATGCTCCTCTTCAATTGTATGAACCTCAAGTAAAACATTATCTTCCATTGAAACCATGAACTTTATAAGGACAACCATAAATGTATAAGTAAAACAAATTAGAAGTACAAAATTCATAACTACAAAATTATTAATTATATGATTAAAATACATCCATATTACCATCATGTGCCTCAGTCATAGCACCATCGTGGGCCTTCACCCCAGTGGAATGATACTGCACTGGAGAACCATATTCTGGTTGCAAACCACTATCAACGCACTTCTCTCCAATACTAGTGGGTTGGTTGACAGTGCTACACCCCTAATTAAAAAAAAGTTGTAACACATTAAATTTATCGATGATATCAAACATGACTATATTGTATTAATAATTAAAGGTTAATGTGAATTGAATTTTATTTACCTTACCCTGCAAAGTGTTTCTTGGTAATTTCCCCAAGCTTTTCTGGTGTTCAAATACAGCTTTATAGTCGTACTTGTAACCAAGCTGGAGGTCTTCCTCCGTGGTTTTAGTACCAAACTCATCACCCTGCATTGCATAAGAGTATGTATTTTTAATGTTATTTCCTGCAATTACCTAGAATTTTGAAGGCGATACAAATAAGATATTTGGGTACTTACAATTCGTGACTGCAACTTCAAGTAGCCGCCTTGGCCTTGTTTGTGTTGGCCACATTTGGAAAGCCTTGCTTTTGTTTCCTTTGAAGTGTCAGTCAACCTATCATCAAAAGTTTCAAGTATGTTAATATATACCACACTTTTATTTAAATCTAAAACAAATTAAAGGTATTGAATTGAAATTGTAATTTACCTTATGGGACCAGAGGGTGTTTTTCCTTCATCTGTCAATTTATTCTCTTTTGCGTCCTTAATGAGGACCTTACATTCCCTCTCTAGAATCATCAGAGGACACTTGTACCTATATTTTTGTTTCAAGTGCTCCCTATAGGTTTCCTGCGTATATTTTAAATATTGGCTAATTGCGGCGGTGGCCAAGGTTTTGTTAAATGTGTCTAAACCAAAAAGACTTTCAAGATAATCTATCAATTCTTTTTTGAGGTTGGAATTATGGGAATTCCACCTCTCTCGTATGATGGGCCCAAAAATCAGCAATTCCTTGTTCTCCAAGGCCCTATAAAAATCGTTTTTCCCTACACGCAAAAATATTATATGAATATTAATTTAAAAATAATAATTTAGATAATTTATGTTTGTCTACATAGAGAACATGAAACAATTAAAAATTTTAAAATTACCTCAGACTTTAACTTTCTTTAATGGAATCCCTTCCTTGTTGACCATAAATGTGCCCTTAAGGGTCCCCGTGCTGGTCACACATCTTTCTTTAGGAAAAGAAGCCATATAGTTGGCCAAATCATCAGCCTCATCTCCGTCACCACCTCCAAATCCTACCTGTGTGGATTCCTGGGGATGTGTGTCATGGATCCCACCTAATGGTGTGGAAGGTGGATATCTGAATAGTTGTGTCCTAGAAAGTATATGAGGGCATGCGTCGGTACCCTGTGGCGTATGTGCAGCGCCACTACTACTGACACCATGCATGCTAGGGTTAACAAGATCCAAAAATCTCTATATAAGAAAGAAAACATTTTTTTTCATTTAGACAATGTAAAAGTTAAAAATCAAGCTTTCATAATTGATCTTATGACACAAAAATAATACCACTTGAAATCATGGTTATTACCTTATATGTTTTAAGCCTTGTCATAACTTCTCTTATCCTTTCTTCGATTTCATGAGTTTGATCTAGAATGTCTAACAAGTGACCCAGTTCCATGTTTTCTTTATTGATCTTTTTTTTATTAATACCATAGGGTTGGGGGATGCATACAAATCCATTTTTCTGAGTGAATCGTCATCATCATCATGTCCCACCGACTACATATTTCAACAAAATAAATGTTATTTCAGTTATTGTAAACAAATAAAAGAACTAATTGCCACAGAAATAAAATGAACATTAAATGCAATTCGAAAATTTTTGTTTGTTTACCTATTCTGAGTCTATTGATTTACCATGTTCATACTACCACATTACAATAAAATTATAACCATGATCATGATCATGAGAAATAAATTCAAATGTATGAGAAATAAAGTCAGTTCATGAATACGCGAGGAACAAAAACATGGCATGCTAAAAACATAAAAGTAAAGAGTGACGAAAGAACATAATGAAAATCATAAAATATAAGAGTAATTGCTTACAAGTTGGGTAAAATAGTATATGTACCAGCCCCATAATAGAAACTTATGTATCTATTTGATTCAAATTGTAATCAATCAATAATTATTCTTTTGCAACTATTGATTTTATATCACATACAAATACATGGTTTCCTTCACGCCCCTCAAATACGCAATTGTGTTGCTTATTTGTGATTGTGGATCATGTAATGTTTATAAACCATGCAATATTCCTCGTTGCTTTTGGCCTTCCATCAATATAAATAGTTTCTCCTTTATTTTGATCATTTTATTTTAGCTATATATAATTGGCAGTCAAACCATATCTTCGCATACTTTTTGTATATTGGACTAGTCGTTTCCAATCTTTGTAAATATAACAAGGTATGACATACTCCATCAATTCAATTAATCCATCGTAATAGACCTTTATGCCATCCATGGAAAATATCCTCAAACCATGTAATGATGATGGAGCAATCCGGTATATCATTTCGTTTACACAAAAATCAGTGTTTATTTCAGGAAGATCCTTGGGTACCCATGTTGGCACAAGGGCAGACCCAGGGTTCAACGCTTAATAGCGCACCAACAAAACCCTGACTATCGGCCCTTTCGGAAACACCTGTGAAGCAGGAGAAGTCTTACCTGAGGTAAAAGCAGGGGGGGTTATAGGACGTGGGTGTCTGTAACCAGGCTGGGACACAGATATGTGTTAAAAGAACTTCGTACAATAGTCTATTAACACTTAGAAGGTGACATGCATTGGTTTATCAACGTCATAGAGGATAATCAAAGATAGATTGGCGCAATAGAAACAAATGATTATAAACCCTAAGCACTTAGCATTATAAGTTAGATCTAGCATTCATTCATCCTTAACACACAAGTAAAGCACTTTAACAAACAAAAGATCTATCTATTATACATCATAATTGAAGCACTTAGCATTATAAGTTAGATCTAGCATTCATTCATCCTTAACACACAAGTAAAGCACTTTAACAAACAAAAGATCTATCTATTATACATCATAATTGAAGCACTAAGCAGATTCATAACATAAATAACACAACACAAAGCAAACCAAAGACACCATATATATGTAGTTCACCCCAGTGTGGGGCTATGTCCACCAACCGCTTTGCCTCTTCATTATTCGTCAAAATATTACATCCATTCACTCCTGTGCACTAAGCCACAGAGTCGAGCTTTGCACCAGACAGGAGACATGTGCACTAAGCACCAGATCCTCCTTCCAAAACTAGGTCAAGGCACAGAGCCAACTCTCTATCGAGCATAGAGCCTTAACGCACATACATTCCTTTGCACAAAGAAACTCTAACTATTTTCACTTAGCTACTTCTACAATACTTTCTTCTTTATTTATACCTTTACAAACCCTTACAATAACGCCTAATCATGGGAAACCCCCATGGGTCGTCATCCCATAAACCCATTACAAAAACCCTAGAAAACCCCTTACTGGGTCCACATATCCCTCAAAATAAGTGAGATCCGTGATCTCAGATCCGCTTGGGCGCTCCTTCTTCAACCATCGTGTCGAAGTCCAAAAGTGGGCCAAATATAACCAAAGCTTTCTCAAAACTTGGTCGAGGGCCAACCGGACCCCAACACTCACTTGTGACTCATCCTGAGTCATGTAGGTCTCGACAATGTTGCTTTGAATGCCTTGATATTAACTCGAGTTGCCTCTACTTGCTGCTTCACCTGAGCCTCCTGCTCAGCAAGCTCCTGGATCGTCTATTCTATAATAGGCCATGTTATCCCTGATTTCTAGGGATAACTAGGAGATCATGTCTCGAGGCCCACAGGTCCTAGACATGGAGTACCGAGAGCAGGATTGACCTAAGCATGGCCTTGGAGGTCCCATCCTTTTCTTCTTTCATCAGATTTGTCTTGTCAGCAGCAGCAGCATCCATCACCATCGACTTGGTCTTGTATCGAAGAAGGCTCTTGCTCCATGAGGTAATTGGTCCAGGTATCATGGTATGTGTCACTTTTGATCATTATAACCTTTGGATATATGCATCTAATTCCTTTTATCTCTGACAACTGCTTGGATCTTACATTAACCCACTTGACCATGCTTGGGGAGATTGACAGGGTGCCCTTGCGAGCTTGTGCCCATAGGTTTTGGTTTGCCACCGGGGGGATTTCTGAAGAGCCATCATCCACTCCCATCATACCACCACTTTTTCATCTTTCCTCCCGCTCATTTACCCCATTGCCATTTTTTGGCATTGGATTGACCTGTTTGTAAGGTTTCACCTTATCTTGTGGGAAGAAGGGGCTAAAGGCCCAGAAGGTAAAACCAACTTGTAAAAGGTAAAAGCCTAGAAATGAAACCTTGAGATGCTTCACCCAGGGATCCCTGAGAAGGCAATAAAAATCCTCTCAGCAAGAAATAAGAGGGACCCATAAAATAACAAACAAGACCTATCCAAGAGGATGGGGGGTCTCATCACGAGCCAACCTATTAGGTTCATGGGTACCTAACAGTATGACATTACCACCATTTGGTTACCATGCCAGGGTAGTGACCTTTGGTTGCATGGCCAAGGGAAATGGGGTCTCATCATGAGCCAGCCTTCTCATCTCTGTGAAAGTACTTGTGGGTAACATTGTCAGCTCTAGTCACCATGCCAAGGCAGCGTCCTCCAGTTATCCCTTGAATGAAAAGAAAAAGAATAAGAAAAAGAAAATAAAGAAAAGAATAAAGGTAAGAACGGGCTTGGAAAAAATTGCATCCATGATGGGTACAGATCAGCTTCTACAAAGGCACCCATAGATAACATTATGCATCACTGGCTCTCACTCTACCCACATGTTTGGACATCCCCTAACCACATCACCTCATTTACATCGCTAGGATGAAACCTCCTGGAAACTTCCCTTTTCTTGTGAATACTAGCCCAATAGGATGTCTTTTCCTTTTCTTCAATCTTGTATCGTAGGTTTTTGTAATATCTTTGAGCTATTGATCGATATATCAGGGTTTTTATGCATATGTTTGATAATATTAATGATGAAATGTGATTGACATTGCTATGATCCATGTGACTAATGAGCCCATGGAGGGCGTAGTTTTTGATGTGCAGGACCATGCCCGACGGACAGGTACCATTTGGACTGGTACACATGGGGAGATGATTAGTTCAAACCTCCATGGGGCTGAGGAGCCCATCAGACGGTTGCTGAGACCCTGTCAGAGGGGCAAAGACAGGACATCATTTGACCGAGGTTTTGCACCAGAGAAAAAGAGGACATTTCACCAAAGGCACTTTGGCAGAGCCTGACCTAGGGGGAATGACCCCTTTTCAGTGGAATGTTGGCCTTGGAAGGCTCAGAACGTCCCCACCCTCACCATGATGTCATCTAGCTTCATGGTCATTTTTGGAGGCAGACTGGGCAGCAGTGGCACGTGTGGCAGGTTGGAGAGGCCCCTGGAGGGCTAACGTTTTTCTCCTGGATGTCTCATCTGCCCTAAAAGGGGCTAGCGCCTCCCTTGAAGGGGATTTTACCTTTTTTACAGCTCGGTTAGGGTTTTAATTTGACAATTTAATGTAAAAATAGTATTCTAGTCTTGTCGGCCATTTTTATGACCTAAAA
>ML795379.1:425004-476697 GCA_009831015.1 Picea engelmannii
AAGAAGGAGATTTTTGGCATTCTATGGTGTTTTTCTTGAAGGAAGGTTTACAACTAGGGTTTGCATGGTTATTTTCTTGATGATTTGTAAGTATTTTTCTGCAAAACTTCTTGATTGAATGGTTGTAGTTTAATTTCTTGCATATATTTATAAATATTGATGAATCAAAACCCTAGGGGACAAACACACAAGTAGGTCATTGTCTCATGTCCCCTGATAGAAAAACCTTTTAGCCATTGAAGAAGAAGAAGAGATCCTAGACATAGCTACACTCCTTCTTTCTTCTTCCCTTAAGCTAGTCATACCTTTGAACTTCAAGAGGAAGAGGATGTCCCAGGCCTAGGTTATCTACACCTAGGGCCATTTTCTTTTAGGGTTTGATGAAAGGGCCTTTCCTTAGTAACACTCTCCCTCTTTAAACTCTCTTGTCTTGATTTTTCTTTCATTGAGCTAGTTGTTTGTCGGGAAGGAGGAGAGAGCATGAGGCCTTGCTTTAGCAACACCAGAGTGAGCCTCTCTCCCCTAGGGTTCTGTCTTTGAGGCCCTACTTTAGCATCACCTTAAAACCTTTCCCTCTTTTCCTTTAAATCTCGTCCCCTTCAACTTTTGCATCCTTCACTTTTTTACTCCATTAACCCTTAGGCACTGATCTTAAGCCTCCAACGTTGAAGTGAAAATGATCAAACAAACTCTCAAAACCTTTGCTAAATTGAAACCCTAGCTAACTAATAACCCTAAGAAGGCTGATGTCACCCTTGGTTATTTCATCTTGACGCAACATTTTTCATTTATTAGGCAATTGGATGGTGTTTAAAGCATTTATTGAATGAGGGATTGATTGGATACACTGATTGCTACATCATCTTTATATTTATTGGTGAAGTGATATTATTTCATTGTTTCATTAACAAACATTGACTTCATCAATATTTATTGTTATAATTGCTTATATATTGGTATCAGATAGTCTTATGAAGTACTAACCCATTGAATTATAGCTTGCATATATTGTTTTGTTGTTGCTTTGTTCCGGGCAGGTGTTCTTCTTTGGGACTACACTTCATTATTGGATGTTTAGTCGGGACTATCTTTTTTGGTGGTGACCTGTGAAGGGGGAACTTTACTTTGACTTTTAAACTTTTTCCTCTTCAAAACTCCAAGTTACCGTGGACGTCTCCCCTGGGCCTAAACTCCCTAAAGAGAAAGAACCTCCCCATCGTGGTGACATTGGGTGGGATAGGTTCATGTTACGCTAGTTTTGCCTTCTACTTTATAGCCACTTGACCTAGCAACAAACCGTGAGATAACATTTTGGAGCCATTGGCGGGGAACACTGAGTCAATTCTCCTCAAATGACAAATATTTATGGTAAGCCTTACCTCAGAGCCTTATCTCACAAGCTTACCTGGCGACTCCACTAGGGTGTTTTCCCTTTTCTTTTGACAGTTTCAAGAAAACTATCTGGTGACTCTTCTAATGAATAAGCCAAAAATGACTTCACAATGGGATCCCAGGAATGAAAATCCTTTAGACATGAGTGACATATCGGGTACCCTCAAAAAATTCCCCTTGAATACATAGATTTGCTTCCTGGATTATGTGGTGGTGATAGAGAAAGAGCTGACTATCACATGATAAATTTCTGGAATTTCTTCCTATCCTACCTGGTCGATGATTATGTTGAAGACGTGGTCATGAAACTTTTCTCAGCAATGTTTTCTTACAATGCCAAAGAATGGTATGATAACCTCCCTGAGGCCAACATCAAGACTATGGAGCAATTTGAGAAAAAATTTCTCAAAAGATGGGGTATCCAGCATCAGGACATCCCATTACTATTACAAGAACTCGAGCATATGAAGCAATATGAGGACGAAACTGTCGAATACTTTTAGATTAAATTTGAGAACATGCTATATCAGATTCCTGAAAGTCATCATCCTGAGGAGAGATACTTGGTCCATCTCTTTACTAATGTTCTTTTGGGGTATCTAAGTTTTCCTCTTAATGAAAGAAACCCAAGGATGCTCGACAAAGCCTACAACATAGCTGCAGTGATTGAGGAAAAGGTCTCCTCACTTGATATAGGATGCCTGTTTACCTCGGGTACTATCAATGGAGAGAATTTGTTTACCCTTGAGAGATTTGTCATTGATCTCCAAGAAGAAGGGGAGAAAACCACTGATCAACGAAGGATTGTTGAAGAAATAGTTGAGGAGTTGGAGCCCAATAACGAAGTATCAACATGACCTCTTCCTCTTGATGAAGTGATCCATAAGCCTTCTCCACTTGCACAACAACAAGACAATAAGGTTAGTTTCCTGCCTTTTCAAGATTTTGATGATACCTTATTTCATAATTCAGAGAGTGATGGAGAAATGGAATCCCCAAATGAAAAGCATTTTCCTTGCTGCACCACAAAGGATAAGACAGTAATGCATGCCAAAGATGCCCAAGTCCTAGAAGATCCTGCACATGAGGAACAGTAAATTTCCCTCCTTTAGTCTTTGATGATGTCTTATCTTATGATGAAGGAAATGAGGAGGAGGCGAATGAGTTTTCAAGACCTGCATGTTATGATACAAATAATGACATAGTTGACAACATTGATGAATTCATACATGTTGGGAGACGTAGGTGGGATATAGTTGGCTATGATATGGGTCTCGTCTACAACATTGAGAGTCATTTCCAAGTGTTTCCTTTGCAATTATCACAGTAGACTACTCTTCACCAGTGGGAACAAGGAGATGAGGTTTTTACCCATACCCTCCAAAAACCCAAGGATGACGTAGTACCTTGTTTTCCTGATAATTTTCGGTCATACCTTGAAGACTTTGATGATTGTTCATGTGAGAATTTGGATTTATTTTATGAAAATGATTGCCAAACACCACTCTGCTCATATTTTGATACAAGTAAGAACATTGTTTGCTTAAAGAAGGTTTCTCGTGACTTTTCACTCCAGCCACCTGTTATTACTTTACCGTGCTTGTCCATTAAAGGTGTAGTTGGGGAATATATTTTTAATGTTGAGTTTCCTCTTAAGAAAACCATAGGCTCCAAGGGTTGGTTGGATACTGCAAGCTTGTTATCTCGGTTTTTCAACTTTCCCTTGATAGTTTGCCAGTCATCTGCCAGATCTTTATCAATCCCTCCCTAGAATTCACAGTATGAGAACGTCTTAGGTGGCCAGTGTGTCGACCTTTTGAGTTAGTGTTCTGAACCTTGGACTTTTCTTGACCTTTTCATGAAGTGGATTGAGTACTTTCCTCAGATATGGACTTGGCAGGATTTTATCCCTCCCACCCGCCTCCATGAGTTAGACTTTGAAATTTTCAATGATATGATATATATTCTAACTCATGACATTTTTGTGCTTGATTTATCACTATTTTGGTTTATGATGAAGCACAAGGGCTGGTATCACAAGACATTGTTGGATTGGCTACACTGGTCATTTGACTACATCAAATATCCAGCCAACAGGTAGGTAAAGGTAGGTACTTTGCTTTACATTTGCATTACTAATTGTTTTGTTTCAGTTTATATATATATATATATATATATATATATATATATATATATATATACTGGGGTGGCATTACCGCCCCATTTTTGTTACTGATGCCCCATCGAGATTGAGTAGGTCTGCAGGTTATGCTAGAGATGTTGAGGTTCTCATGTGCTCTACGGTGAGCACATGTCCCCGAGTTGGAGCCAGATGTTATCCCCGATTTCTAGGGATAGCTAGGAGATCATGTCTCAAGGCCCACAGGTCCTAGACATGGAGTACCGAGAGAAGGATTGACCTGAGCATGGCCCTAGAGGGCCCATCCTTTTCTTCTTTCATCAGATTATTCTTGTTAGCAGTAGCAGCATCCATCACCATCATCTTGGTCTTGTATCGGAGAAGGCTCTTGCTCCATGAGGTAATTGGTTCAGGTATCATGGTATGTGTCACTTTTGATCATTATAAAATTTATATATATGCATATGATTCCTTTTATCTCTGAAAACTGCTTGGATCTTACATTAACCCACTTGACCATGCTTGGGGAGATTGACAGGGTGCCCTTGCGAGCCTGTTCCCATAGGTTTTGGTTTGCCACTGGGGGGATTTCTGAAGAGCCATCGTCTGCTCCCATCATACCACCACTTTTTCATCTTACCTCCCGCTCATTTATCCCATTCCCCTTATCCAACATTGGATTGACCTGTTTGTAAGGTTGCACCTTATCTTGTGGGAAGAAGGGGCTAAAGGCCCAGAAGGTAAAAACAACTTGTAAAAGATAAAAGCCTAGAAATGAAACCTTGAGATGCTTCGCCCAGGGATCCCTGAGAAGGCAATAAAAATCCTCTTAGCAAGAAACAAGAGGGACCCAGAAAATAACAAACAAGACCTAGCCAAGAGGATGGGGGGTCTCATCATGAGCCAGCCTATTAGGTTCATGGGTACCTAACAGTATGACATTTCCACCATCTGGTTACCACGCCAAGGTAGTGACCTTTGGTTGCATGGCCAAGGGAAAGGGGGTCTCATCACGAGCCAACCTTCTCATCTCTGTGAAATTACTTGTGGGTAACACTGTCAGCTCTAGTCACCATGCCAAGGCAGTGTCCTCCAGTTAGCCCTTGAATGAAAAGAAAAAGAATAAGAAAAAGAAAATAAAGAAAATAATAAAGGCAAGAACATGCTTGGAAAAAATTGCATCCATGACAAGTACATCTCGCCTTCTACAAAGGCACCCACAGAAAACATTATGCATCCCTGGCTCTCACTCTACCCACATGTCTGGACATCCCCTAGCCACATCACCTCATTTACATGGCTTGGATGAAACCCTCCTAGAAACTTCCATTTTCTTGTGAATACTATCCCAATAGGATGTCTTGTCCTTTTCTTCGATCTTGTATCGTAGGTTTTTGTAATATCTTTAAGCTATTGATCGATATATTAGGGTTTTTATGCATATGTTTGATAATATTAATGATGAAATGTGATTGACATTGTTATGATCCTTGTGACTAATGAGCCCATGGAGGGCATAGTTTTTGATGTGTAGGACCATGCCCGACGAACAAGTACCATTTGGACCAGTACACATGGGGAGATGATTAGTTCAGACCTCCATGAGGCTGAAGATCCCATCGGATGGTTGTTGAGACCTTGTCAAAGGAGCAGAGACAGGATATCATTTGACCGAGGTTTTTCACCAGAGAAGAAGAGGATGTTTCACCATAGGCACTTTAGCAGAGCCCGGCCTAGGGGGAATGATCCCTTTTCAGTGGAACATTGGCCTTGGAAGGCTCAGAATGTCCCCACCCTCACCATGATGTCATCCAGCTTCATGGTAATTTTTGGAGGTAGACTGGGCAGCAGTGGCACATGTGGCATGTTCGAGAGGCCCTTGGAGGGCTAACGTTTGCTCTTGGATGTCTCATCTGCCCTAAAAGGGGCTAGCGCCTCCCTTGAAGGGGATTTTACCTTTTTTACAGCTCGGTTAGGGTTTTAATTTGACAATTTAATGTAAAAATAGTATTCTAGTCTTGTCGGCCATTTTTATGACCTAAAATTAATTAAGGTCATTGATACACTATATATTGAGGGTTTCACTCTCATTTTAACATAACACATCACTCACTCACCTAGTGAGGTCTGATTTTTGCGCCCTATTAGGGTTATTGGTTGAACTAAGGAAGGCACACTTGTTTAAGGAGGATATTTTTGGCATTCTATGGTGTTTTTCTTGAAGGAAGGTTTACAACTAGGGTTTGCATGGTTATTTTCTTGATGATTTGTAAGTATTTTTCTACAAAACTTCTTGATTGAATGGTTGTACTTTAATTTCTTGCATCTATTTATAAATATTGTTGAATCAAAACCCTAGGGAACAAACACACAAGTAGGTCATTGTCTCATGTCCCTTGACAGAAAAACCTTTTAGCCATTGAAGAAGAAGAAGAGAGCCTATCCATAGCTACACTCCTTCTTTCTTCTTCCCTTAATCTAGTCGTACCTTTGAAATTCAAGAGGAAGAGGACGTCCTAGGTCTAGGTTATCTACACCTAGGGTCATTTTCTTTTACGGTTTGATGAAAGGGCCTTGCCTTAGCAACACTCTCCCTCTTTAAACTCTCTTGTCTTGATTTTGATTTCATTGAGCTAGTTGTTTGTCGGGAAGGAGGAGAGAGCATGGGGCCTTGATTTAACAACACCAGAGTGATCCTCTCTCCCCTAGGGTTCCATCTTTGTTTCCCTGCTTTAGCAACACCTTGAAACCTTTCCCTCTTGTCCTTTAAATCTCGTCCCCTTCAACTTGTGTGTCCTTCACTTTTTTACTCCAATAACCCTTAGGCATTGATCTTAAGCCTCCAGCGTTGAAGTGAAAGTTATCAAACAAACTCCCAAAACCTTTGCTAAATTAAAACCCTAGCTAACTACTAACCCTAAGAAGGTTGACGTCACCCTTGGTTATTTCATCTTGATGCAGCATTTTTCATTTATTAGGCAATTGAATTGTGTTTAAAGTATTTATTTAATGAGGGATTGATTGGATACACTGATTACTACATCATCTTGATATTTATTGGTGAAGTGATATTATTTCATTGTTGCATTAACAAACATTGACTTCATCACATTGTTATAATTGATTATATATTGATATCAGATTGTCTTATGAAGTACTAACCCATTGAATTATAGCTTGCATATATTGTTTTTTTGTTGCATTGTTCCGAGAAGACGTTCTTCTTTGGGACTACACTTCATTATTGGTTGTTTAGCTAGGACTATCTTTTTTGGTGGTGACCTGTGAAGGGGAAACTTTACTTTGACTTTTAAACTTTTGCCTCTTCAAAACTCCAGGTTACCTAGGACGTCTCCCTTGGGCCTAACCTCCCTAAATAGAAAGAACCTACCCATCATGGTGACATTGGGTGGGATAGGTTCTTGTTATGCCAGTTTGGCATTCTACTTTATAGCCACTTGACCTAGCTACAAACTGTGTGATAACAGGCCCTTCCAGGCAATGTTCTATTGTTGCAACCACTTGATCTAGTTTTGATCCATGTCCATCAATATCTTTGAACACCTTACAAGCTTTGTCTTGCACAGGTTGTAGCTTATGTGTTACTTCCATTACCTTACCCTGGAGGATAGTGATCTGTTGTTGCACCATGCATTGCTCCTCGGATGTCTTCATTCTTTCTACTGCGGTGAGCAGCTTCATTTGTGCCTACACTGAAAATGCATGTTGTTGCACCTCCTATAACTGTGCTTCCAGCTTTCTTAACTCTCAATCCTCGACGAGGCACTCATATGTCTAGGTTCTCATGTCACTCAGTTGTTTACATTCCAAAGTGAGGGCTCTTATTATTACTATTGTGTTCTTAGTGGTCTATTCCCTCTGGTCACACGCCTCCTGCAGGGTGCTCGGTACTGTTTGGGCCTCCAATTCTGTTATCATAGTTTCCAACAGGGTAGAACTCCTCCTTCATAGCATCCACAAAGGCTACCTAGGTGGGTTCTCTCCCAAATGGCATATATTCATCTGTGATATACCTCTCCCAATAACCTTTCCACCAATATCTAACATGGGGAATGGATTTAAGGATCATGAAGGCGATATTTTTTCCATTGGAAAAATTGTGTATAGAGTAATAACCTTCTAGCAGATTCAACCATTTTTCTAGAGAATTTGCATCTATCTTTCCTTAAAATAAGGGGGTATCAAAATTGACTTGTACCTTGAAGGGTGCAGTACCTCTAAAATGGATGCTTGTCAAAGATTCCCCGGCTGCCATTGATAGTTGTTGCAAGATCTAAGTGAAGTTGTCCATCATCTCATTCCTTTGTCGCGTGACGGATTCCTCAAGCAATGTCTTGAAAGGATCTCTTGCTCTGTCATCTCTTTTGTCTTCCACCATGGGAGGTTTCTTAGGCTCACAAGAGCAGTTGTCCTCAAGTGAAACTAGCTAGACCCAACTCTCTATACCCTAAATTCATTGGGGACGTACACTGAAAAATGACAAGGAGCAGATTGCTTTGATACCATTAATTCGGATTATGCTGAGAACAAAATGAGATACAAAGGAAAACATAGCAGAAACATGGAAATATAGTGAAACCCAACTTCTATTAATGAATAAAATAGTAGAACACAAACTAGCTAGAATGGTGGTAGCTTATCTCTAAAAAGAAAGAGATGTTGGCTACACTTCATTTGCAACAAGCTTTACGTCACACTCCATTGCATGCTTTAAGTACCTCCTTCACCTCAATTATATATGAGAGAGTGAGAGGAGAACAATTCCCATGATGCATGTGTGATAAATTGGTCTAAGTTCAAAAAATTCCATAGGCATGTAAAACATGGGAAGTCACCCATCCCATTACTACTCTAGCCTAAGCGTGATTAACTATGGAATTCTAATGGGATCTGGTGCATTAATGCTATGTTGTAGGAGTGTACATAAGACCAATAGGAAATCATTACATGATGTTTGTAATTAACAAATGGAGATGGAATTACATTATGTTTTCCATCAAAAGGGTGATTATCACAGTTGATCAAAACCATAGGATCGAAAATGTTGATTCAATGAAAAAAAAGGATGGCCACTGAGATCCACCTGGATCAATAGATGAATGCATATTGATCCATTCAATAGCAGGAGAAGGATAAGAAAGTTGACCTCGCAATTCACTGTGAACAAGTTGCAAAGGGGTCGAGGCATGCCAAGAGGTATGTTTGTCAAAATTGTCCTGAAGATGTTTGTCGACAACACAGCTGACATAAATACCATCTCTACAAGAAATAAGAGGAAGATCAGTCATCATATGTTGATTACATAGTTTTTTCAATGAGCAATAGTTTAGATGAGCAAACCACTCATGCCAAAGTTTGTTCAAGTCATCGTTATGAGCAAAAACAACTGATGGAAAATATGGTGACCCAAAGTTGTCAAACTTGTACAACATGGAAATATCATCAGAAATTCCATTTGTGAGGACATGGTTAGGATATTTTAAATCCTTAATTACAACTTGGTGAGGTGAAAACTCTAAGGTTTTACCTTCACCTGAAGGAGTGATCTGATATATTGATAGAAGGTTGCAAGAAATACTTGGAACACATAATACATCATTGAAATGATCATTATCTACTTGAATTATTCTAGACCCTACAACACTAAGACATCTGTTATCACCAAAATATATTTTCTTGGTGTTACATTTGACATTTGGAGTAGAAATTATGGATTTATCCTTAGTCATATGTTAAGATGCTCCAGAATCAATAAGCCACTCACTAGAAGAAGAAGTAGAAGTTGCATTGAAGGAGAAATGAGAAGCAGAACGTGCATGTCCATGAGAAGAAGAATCAATATTGTTGTTGTGATTATTCATCGGTTCTTCTAAATCTTTAGTCTTTTTAAAATAGTTAGATCTCACATGACCATCTTTCCCATAAAAGTTTCAATGTTTGTCTCTAGTCTTCTTACTTTTGTATTTTTCACCTTTGTCATAAATAAGAGAAAAGGTTGGTGGAGAGGGCTTGGCACCCTTGTTTTGCTTGTTGTTGTGGTGAGGATGTTGCTTCTTGGGATTCTTGGATTTATCTTTCTGCTGGACCACTCAGGATTTGTTGGATGTACCTATAGTGCTAATAAATCCAAGTTGCACAATATTATCTTGCTCTTGAATCAGATTATCAAAAAAAGACTCAAGAGAGGGTTGTTTATAAGCACTCCCTAGAGCTTCTCTAGTGGCATAAAATGTAGATACAAAAATAGGACATGCACTACTGATATTAGTAAGAATTCAATCTTACTTCATATATGGTTGGAATTCTATACACAAAATTATAAGTGTTTTGAACTTAGATAAGTAATATTCAATGCAAGGAAAATCATTGGGACTTAAAGTCATTAACAGATTTTCCAAATGGTGGGATAGAATAACGTCGTGTTTACCAAACACAACTTCAATCATTTCCCAAGCTTTTTCTAGGCCCTCAATTCCTTGAAGGTGAAACCTTAAATCAGGAGAGATGGACATTTTGATTAGTTATTGTGCTTCATCATTCCTATTATCCCATTTGGCATACTTGTCGTCATTAGTGTGTTCTTATTCTTTTCCCAAGGTAATATGGTATAGTCCTTTACTTATTAATACATCCTCCATATGGTATTTCTATGAGAAGTAGTTGGTACTCGTAAGAAAAATATCACTGGGAGAATCCATATTAAATATGTAGAGAATCTAACATAAAAGGTACATACAAAAACAGGATATGCACTATCGATCTTAGCAAACATAGCATATATGCAGCAATCTTCCTTCAAATCTAGTTGGCATTCTATACACAAAATTCTAAGTGTTTTGAACTTAGATAAGTAATATTCAATGCAAGAAAAATAATTTGGACTTAAATTCATTAACTGATTTTCCAATTGGTGGGCTCGAACAATATTGTGTTTACTAAACACAGCTTCAAGATTTTCCCAAGCCTTATCTAGGCCCTCAATTCCCTTAAGGTGACACCTTAAATCAGGAGAGATGGACATTGTGATTATTCCTTGTGCTTTGTCATTCATATTGTCCCATTTGGCATATGTGTCATCATTAGTGGGTTCTTGTTCTTTTCTGAGGGTAATTTGGTATAGTCCTTTACTTCTTAATACATCTTCCATATGGAGTTTCTATGAGAAGTAGTTGGTACTGGTAAGAAAACTATCACCAGGAGAATCCATATTAAATATGTATAGAATATGGATTTTAAATCTAAAACTAATGGTATGGATGGAAAGCTCTCGAAAAAATTGGATTTTTCAAAAAAGACGGCACTGAAAATGGACTTCAGATGTGAAAGTTATACCCTTTTGGAAAAATGCATAAACGGTAACCAAAGAGTCATGTGGCAAGTAGAATTTGGTCAGCATGGTGATTCTCCTCCTAACTATGCCTTTAATATCACTTTTAAATAGGTTACTTGTGAAGTGACCCACTTTTATAGAATAAGTGAGAATCACTTTTACAATGAAGTTACTTTGTAAATGAACGTTGCATTCAAAAAACAACTTAAAATAAAATATTAAAGTCATTTAATAGTGATTCGCTCTCTTTCCATGTCACTAACACCTTTGGCCAATAGAAAGTCGCCATGTGTCTATACTAGTGTCAGTGCGACAATATTTGCCTTAGCCAGATTTTTCTTTCAACCATAGAGAGATCAACGACTCTCAGTGATTCTCAGACCTTCGATGGATAATCTAGATTTGTATTGTTGAGTCCCTTCAAAGTCCCCTTTTCGGACTCTTGTTTGAAACTCAAGCCCCAAACACTTTGATGAGACGCTTCTGATTGAAAATATATATCCCATCTTATATGTAGCTCTAGATCGATGGTTGTCAGAGTTCCTTCGTCAGAGTTCCTCACAATTCCTAGCTCTAGATAGCTCTGATGGGCACCTTCGACGGACGGTCTATATCTCCTCTCAGACTTATTTCCAATGGGATTGATCAATGGTCCAGATCGTCTCTTGAGCCTCGAAGCATCCTAATCGAGGTCACATCATCCTTTCAATGAAGCATTATCATGGCTAACCAATGACTTCCACATGGACATGTGGAACCCACCAAATGCACGGGTGAATATGTCAAATCTGGGTGACACGCGTCCTGCCTAACTTCCATGTCAGCACCATCGTGGGCCAATAAAAAGATGCCATGTATTAGGGTGAAATCAGGGCAATATTGTCCATGCCTTAGTTGATCTTGGCTTTTGGTCTAGCCAAATCACTGTCTCTCCTCGCGTCGACGAAAGATTAATGGTGGAGATAAAATTGGAGGTCATCATTGGAAAATTCCATTAAGTGCTCCCCCCTTTGCTCAAGTTACAAAGTGTCAATGAGAAATTCATCATCGACAACCAAGGATAAGTTGAGGAATAGATGACACTGTGGAAGGTCAGCGGAGCACTATCATAACCAATCAACAACTACCATGTGGACACCCAGGGGACTCCTAAAGTCATCAAAGCACATGAGAATCAGTGATATGTGTCTGTCCTCCATGTCACATTAGTGTTAGTGTAAACAAGTATAATTCCACCACGTATCCAAGTGACATCAACATGACCTTGTGAATTCCATAGCCGATTGTGGATTTTGGTCAAGCTAGATCAACGAATCCCCTCACGTCAGTGAAAGATCAATGACGGAGATCACGGTGGAATGCAAGGATAAATCCCCGATGTAATTTTTCTCAGTGTCGACAATGACATTGTCATTGGTGAAAGGCAGAAGATGTGACATCTTGGACGCCAGTAGAGCACTGTCAGAGCCAACCAGTGGTTTCCACGTGGGCATGTGAAACCCGCCAGGTACATAGAAAAAATGTCTCGAAATTGGGTGACACATGTCATGCATGTCTACCACATCAACGCCAATTAGGACCAATAGCAAGGTGTCACATGTCCATGCTGACGACAGTGCAATATATTTTCCTTAGCTGAATTTTTTCCTGTGCACCAAGCTAGATGGATGGCTCTCCTATTTTCTGGCGATAGATCAACGGTGGAGATCATGATGGACATCAGTGACAGAGAAACATGATGAAAATTCCTCAACATAAGTTATCCCCAATCACCCCAACGACAACATTCTTAAAGAGAAGGAAGTTTTAGTCAATTAAAAGCCCAGACATGATCATGTTCTAGATCAACGATTCAATTTTAATTTTAATTGTCAAGGAATTCTAGGCTCATCGGTTCACATATCAACGGCCCATATTTGATCAACTTCGTGATGGAAGGCTCACATTTGGTTCAATATAGACAGCTCATATTTGATCATACCTTTTCCTTGATCATCAATGCCTTAATCGTCGATACTCCAAGCGTCGAGATATCTTCCAACAACATAAAGTTCCATTTTCAAAGATCAACGGTCAAGATTGATCAGTGAGATCGATCCAGCGGTTGTTGAGTGGTGTGATCTCGGCAGTTAGGATTTCGATCTTCCAGCCAAAGAGGAAAATGATTACAGATATTTCTAAGGAGCGGAGCATGATGGATTTCTGGGCCTGCAAATTTCGAGTTTCCCCACGATATCATCATAGAAGAATTCATGCAGGTAAAAGTAATTAATTCTTACCATAGGAGAAACCATCCAAGAATCAAGAAGTTGGAAACAGTTTCAAGAATCTGTAAGTGGTTTCAAGAAGCAGTTTCAAACATGAGCGAGAAGAATAAAAGGTAAAGTAGGTGCCCATTGTCAAGGTTAGCACTTTGGGGAATTGAATAGTTTCTTATAACCAAAGTTGTTTGACCAGATACTTTGAGCACAGTTGGTTGATAAATGCAGCAAGAAACAGAGATTCATACCCTACATTTAAGTTTTATACTATGACTCCTTCCTACAGTTTTTGTGTTCTTGTAAAGCATCTCCTTCCACTTTTTCTTTTCTTGCATCGAATCTAATATATAAAAGCTCAATCAGCTATTCATTCACCATGTTCAGTGTTACTGTATGATGTATGGTAATAACACAGAATTGATTTCATCTGAATGTATGACTAGTTCTTGTCATTTTTCTTTTTGCATTTAAATGATATGTAGAGGGTGCCTCCTTGAACTTGAATGTATGAAGATGTTAATTGTTTGAACCATATTTTATTGATTTGTTTACACCTTTTAAAGTTGTTGATTTATTCATTTCTTAGCATCCTATTCATTTCACCTAGGCTACAAGATCCATTCATTGCAGTGCCCTATATGTTTAATTTGTTCCGTCCTCTAATCCACCATTTCATCTGCCCTTAAAGCTTGATTGTCTGAAAAACTCATGGACAAATACCTCTGAGAGTTGAGAGCATTTGTCAGTTGAACTAAGAATTGTTTGAGGTCCTATAATTGTGAAAGAAAGAGAGAGAGAGATGGAAAAACTTCCCAAAAATTCCATAATTACCTTACAACAAATTTGGCCTTAAGATCCATCATAAGTCTTAGCCCCCGGAGTGCCTCGACATCAATCCAACAACATCCTGGAACATATCGAAGGATAACACTCTTAAAATAGATATCATGGATCAATCGAGTGTTAAGCCACAGATCAATGTGGTCATTAAGATCGAGGAGAATATGAGTCAGCGAATCACTCTATGCCAGGAACATATCTAGACCATCAGATTGCCTAACTACAAATGCATACTAAAGAAACACACTAATAAACACACTTTAACCTAACGAAACATTAGACCGAGTTGATATTAATTAACTCCTAAGTGTCTAAATATCCTAACAATTGATCACATGTTCATTGTAGGAAAATTGTCCAATTTTAGGGCAAAAGGCATGACTCGTAAATTCATGGACCTATGTCCAAACCCTAAAAATATTATATCATGGGAAAATGGAAACCCTTAAGGGAGTTATGATATATCCCTCTTAGCAAGGGTCTATTATCACTAAAATTTCATCCGCAAATGGTTACAGGAATCTAGCATCTTCAAACAGCTATTAGTTCACCCATGGACCAAAAATGATCAAAAATGCATTTCCAAAAGGCCCAAAACTATACAATCAGCAATAAAATTAGCATGTGTTAAGACTACACAGGGAGCGCATGCACATGCGCCATTCAGAAACGTAGGAAAAAGCACACAATGCGTGACTATGGACGCAAAAAACTACACATCCCTTAAAACTGTGCATTTATGATATTGGTTGGCCTCCCACCCACTTCTGGTTCAGCTTCCAACTCGATTTGACATCCAAATATTAGTTGAATTTGGCTGGGTGGTTGTTCAAAGACCTAAGGGTGCCCTAAATGGCCCCTTGTTCACACTAAAAGTTGGTTGAATAATGCCTCAAATTTATGCTATAAAAAGAGGCCATGGGTGCACTACATTTTCAAGGAATTCATTTGTATCGTTATGTTGTTGATATTCTCTTAGAGGATCCTCTTTCCTCATCAAGAGCATGCTAGCACCATTTCATTTAGCCATTCATATCACGTCTAGATTGGATGTTCTTTGGATTCTCTTCACCATTTCATTTTAGTTCCTCGCTTGTAAGAAGAGCTCAATATTTGGGGGTCCAAGAGACCTCCCTTGGAGGAAGAGGGGACCCAAAGTCTCTTTATTTACACTAATATAATCCTTTCCATTGGTGGCATGAGTCTTGTTTGTTTCTTGTTCTAATGTCCTTATGCACTATAGTTTAATTGCTTTTATCCTTTTTAGTTTAATTATTTGCTTATCTTTTATGTTTTACACTTCTAACTCTTTCCTCTACTGATGTCTTGCCTAGCTGACCCAACTGGGCTTGTAAGCACCCTTATTTTGCTCATTTAGGTGACAAAAGAGGTGCAACAGATTGGCGACTCCACTGGGGAAAGGTATCAATTTCCTACCCCATTTGGGTTATTTTAGCTCTTATTTCTTTTTATTTAACCTGCAGGTACCATAACGGCCCAAGCCGACCTACAAAAAGTCAAATTCAAAGCTGAGTTGAGAGAATTTCATTCGGAATTTTCTTCATGGCCGTGTGTTAGACGTGCATGGGTTTTTCAATCCACAGGCACGCCTTAAGTGCATGTGTTCCAAAACCACTATATTTCTCAGCACCTTATGTGCACCTGCACCCATAAGTCACTTTCAATTTGTGCATTGGCACTCACAGTGCCTCTGTCTATTCTGAGACCTGCGTGCCTGTGCAGAAAAACACACATGGTAAGATTTGTGTGATCTGTGGAGGGTCCATAGCCTTCTTAAAATTGATTTCATGCATATTTTAATCTGCACCACACTTCCATTCCCTCTCCATATAAAGGGATTAGTCAAAACATAGGCACTTAGGGGTTAAAATCATTATTTTTCCTCTTTTTGTTTTTCATTTTTCCACATGGATGGCTTGCTTTGACTAAAGTTAAGTTGGAATCATTCTACACCACATATAAAACTTGCATTGGGATCAAAAATTGGATATCAATCATTGAGTATGCTCTTCTTTCATGCCTTTAAGCGATCTTGAGAATCAGAAAGATATTGAAGGAAAATTTCATCTCCCTTAAAAAGACAAAATCTTTAGGAGAGGACAACAGCCCCCTTGGGACTCCTCTTAGTTTACTTTTCAAACACATCTTAAAATTGTAAGGGCCCATACATGCCCACATGCTACAAAGATAGGATAGTGTTGAAATTTACTTTCTTAGATTAAATCACTAGGGAAGTTTAAAGGTTTTGTAACGGGCCCACACATGCCCACATGTCCACAATCTAGAATAGTTTCAAAGATTTCTTAGATTAAATCACAATAGGGAGTTAAAGGAATAGTAAGGACCCACATGTCCACATGTTAGTTTCCTAGGGACTTTAAAATTCTGCAAGGTTGTACCAACGACATTTAGTTAATTAGGTAATCAAGACTTGTAGGGGACCAAGCGAAGTCCACATGTAGCAAGGTGACACCTAATTTATTAAAAATATTGGCACACTTTCACTTGTTCACACACAAAAGTCACTACTCACTCACATAGTTTTTCATCTTGAAACGTGGAGGTTGAAGTAATTTTGCTCCAAAGGGATTCTGAAACAACCCACCCTTTTCTTGATGAAACTATCCACTCCCCCTTAATTTCAACGAGATTGGCTCACACCTCCAATCTCTCAAAACAACAACATCTAAATTTTTTCTAAAAACTCACTAATTTTTCCTCCACGGTAGGTGCCAAAATAAATTTTTTAGTCTAGGTAGGATTTCGGGGATAGGCATCCAAATAACTCCCCGTTATCTGGTTCTCACATCTTCAAACAATAGAAGTTGTCAAATAGGGAACTTTAAATCCTCCAAGTCAGGTGTTCCTACACCATAAGGCAAGGAGATACCCGTGAAGGGTTGAAGGTTGAGGTCTAGTTGTTTTGTGCATCCCCCCTTGAGGCACCCACCTCTTGGAAGGGATCCAACCCATGACCCATTTCTTAGGCCGAAAATCTAAATACCGCACTTTTACCGAGGTACCTAGTGACCAAATTTTAGGACATCTACCCAGGTGGAAATTGTGGGCTGCAATTGCACCTTGATCGGATTTTGTGTGGCTATTGGGAAATATCACCATCTCTTTCAGGATATGCACCCTCTACCCCTCATTATAATTGATTACTTCATCCTTCACTAGTTCCTCTTCTAGTGGCTTCAGACCCCACTGTTGAGTGTTATTGGAAGGTCCAGTGTTGTTCGAGAGGAAGGATGTTACGTATTTTAGGACACAAACATTTGTTTTCTTTGTTCTCTCATGCGGACAAAATCCACCTACCCACATGTATGCTTCTTTATCAATTGATTTATGTATGGTGTTCTTGTGATTACATACGATTGTGAGATATATTGTGAATTTCCAAGTTATAAAAAGTCTCTTGTTCATTAATTTCTCTCATCACCATTTTCACACATCCATCTTGCTAGTCAGACATCATAGGGGACCCACATAATCCCCGTCGTTCCATATGCTTGCTAAATCTCCCTCCCATTCTAGGGGGAGTTCCTAGTCTTGCCAATTCATCAGCCATACTTTCCCACACCCCTGTGAGTGCTACTGTCTTGGGATCAGATTTGCTTGGTTCCACTTTTCTTGGGTCCACTTCCCAAGTTCAAACATCCCCACGCTCTCCTTTACATGGAAGTGGGGGGGGAACTTCTTCTCTAGGGGAAAGTACAAACCCACCTAGTCCCCCTCAAGGGTCAGGTACGCAAAACACTCACACCATGGTTGGAACTAATCCTCTGCCACCACCTCAGATGCCATACTTGGCTTCCCTCAACATACCAGATCTGACTAAACTCACCAATGATCCTATATTGCACAACCCCACATGGCCTGCAATGCCTACCAAACTGCCTTCAGACATCCCCAAGTTTGAAGGAAAACTAGGAGACGATCCCGCCAACCATATCATGACCTTTCACTTATTGTGCTCTTCAAATAGCATCACGAGCAATTATGTCTAATTAAAGATATTTCAACATACACTCACTAGACCATTAGCTAAGTGGTATGTAGAATAAAAATCTGTATCCCATGTGACCTTTGAGTCCCCGACCAAAGCTTTCTT
Organism: Picea engelmannii; assembly: GCA_009831015.1. Lineage (NCBI taxonomy): Eukaryota > Viridiplantae > Streptophyta > Pinopsida > Pinales > Pinaceae > Picea > Picea engelmannii. Next base: position 443,124 of record ML795379.1, read on the forward strand.
GACCTTCTTTCAACTACTAATTCATCATGACAATGGCCTCGAACTACTCTCAGAATTTAAACAAACCTTTGCCATGCACATCGCTGACCACATTCACGAATGGTGTCAGTGACGTAGTCTCTGCAAAGATGAAGATACTCCACAATAATGTCTCAATTGGTTCCTCAAATCACTTGTCTCCCTCCTTTCCAAAGACATAGCCACCAGCTTCCCCTAGTCTGAAAAAGAATCCATTAGCAAGGCCCAACAGTTCGAACTCATTTAATCACAATTAGGGTACTTGTATATAGTCCTATCTGACACCTCGAGACCCATGCCATTCAGCTAGGAAAAACCTGGGATGTCTCACTCAGCGGATGGATTGATTGGTACCACTACACACCACAATTCACATCCCCAACAACCACCAATGTATGGCACACCTCAATGTCCACCAGCATATGGAAAACCCCCTTATTATAATCCTCCCCTTTATCCACAACCATACCCCTTAACCTTTTCTCCACCCACCAGCGGACCACTGCCATCACCCACAATACACCCTGCAGACTAGCCTAGTTTTGGTACCCCCTCTACCTCTACTTACACCCTAAACACTAGTGATAGTGTCACACCTTCCTACACATCCCACGAATCATTACCACATAATAATTCATACTTTCTTTTCCCTGGCCCCCTCCAGCCCATTCCTTCCCCACATAGACAACCACATGCTGGGGTTAATTTTGTTCAACCCTCTCTCATTCAGCGGTATCAAAATTTTGAACAGCTGAATATGGATAATCCATCCCATCAATCAAACAATGCCTAGAAGAAAGGAAAAAATCAAAACAATAATAATCCCGGACCAAGAGGAAATCAGAACCAACCCCAACCGAACCAACCTACCAGGGGTAACCAACACCAAGAGAACCAAAACCCCCAAGGGAGAAATAACAACAAACGCCAAGGGAAGAACAAAAACAATATTCAGACAAAATTCCCTTGTGCTCTTTGCGGTGAATATGACCATTATACTCACCATTGCCCCCAAATAGCTTACTTTAAACCAATGAAAGACTCTGAAAATGGACCACATTCCCTAGTACCACCTACCCCCCAACATGCCCCACAATAATATGTACAACACCCACCCTCGGCTGTGTTTCAAAACCCCATACCACATCAATGGGTGATGAACACCAAAAAGAGATGAAACCTGCCCCATCCCAGGCACGACCATATCACAACTCGCGCACTCCTACAGATCCAACTATCCTCCTCACTAGTGAGGAATAAATCCTTTTACAAATGTGTGGTCATCAATACAGCACACCCTCTAACCCTACTCCCACTACTTTGGAGGCCACCCCAGTCATGACTGGCCCACCTTTGATGATTTTGCACCCTAATACTGAAACAACTCTTCGCATCCCTCGCATCCCATTGCGCAGGAATGTCCACAACCATCAAGCTAGGGAAGCCCACAATTATAGTATGGTATATGACTTGGCACAATCCCCCGCTACCATGTTAATCTTAGAAGTTCTTCAAACCTGTCCTACTCAATGAAAAATCATTACTTTCCTCCCTGGGGGCAGTCAACCCTACCAATACTCAACTCATCACATTTGATCTCGATAGTGGAGAACCCCATCTCCTTGCTCTTGTTGCTTTTCAAATACTGGTTAAAATTTGGAATATCACACTCCATCGTTGCATTATCAACGAAGGTGCATCCACTTGCATCATGTCCAAAACTGTATGGAAGAAACTTGGCTCTCCAGAGCTAATACCCTCTGCCATTACTCAAAGGGCTTACAACGGATTACCCTCATCTCCCGAGGGGCTCTTCCAAAACGTCCCCATTGAACTCGGGGGAAAAACCATCCTTATAGACATTGAGGTTATCGATGCCCCACTCAACTATAATATTTTGTTTGGTCGCAGCTACATGTATTCTATGAATATAGTTGCCTCTTTTATGTTCCAAACCATGATGTTTCCCCATAACGCAAAGATCATTACCATTGATCAGGTATCACATTATGAGCCTAACCCTATATCCAACATCGATAACATCCTCCCTTTTGTCCACACTAATCCAGACGCCTATCCACTCATCGCGATGGGCCCCGGAATTTTTAAGGACCCATCCTTGCTACAGACATACCATGAAGAACCATTGCTCATCCATCCCTCAGAACAAGTATGTGTCATTTCTACCAATGGAACAACAACTGAAGATACTCTCCCTCCCACTGAAGCCTCTTTCACCCCTGACATCCCACTAGTCACAGAATACCTCCCTCAAGAATCTCCTAGAACTTATTCAGCTCTACCCGTCCCTGATCTTCCCCTCCCCCAGGGCCATATCCCAGTTTGGGAAACAGTCCCCCAATCCATTACCCAAATCCCTTTCGTTTACCCCCCACCAAATGTACAAGTTTTCCAGGTAGCCACAACGCTCACCCTCCCTAACATGGTGTTGGAAATCCTAGTATGGTATCTCTGTCTGCCTGATATGGTCCCTCAACCATCTCTCCCTCCCCAAACTGAAGGAATCCCAATGCAAATTCCCATACTTACCCCCACCATCCCACTCACCAGTGTCCCTGCTACAACTAGGGGTAGACAGAAAAAGAAAGAGGCCACCGCTCCACTTCCCCCACGTGTCCAACCTCCTTGTGTGTTATGCGAGAAAGACATACACCCCACCAACAAACGCCCATCTCTACTCGATCTATGCAATCTAATTCAACTCCCTCGAGCACCACCACCGCTCGTCACTTCATCCAGTACTGTCGCTATCTCCCCTAACATAAATAGCAAAGGATTGTGAACCAAATTTGCATGTGTCATCTGTTCAGAATATGGCCATTACACACACCATTGTCCAGCATTACCTCAATTCCGACAGATGCTAACAGTTGTACGCCAGAGCTTTCAGCAAGAACCCAACCCAACACATGTCACCAACATCCATTATGTCATGACCTCAATCAATGAATGTATGATATGTCTCTGCTCTCTATGTGAATCACTTGATCATTTCACATATCAATGTCCTATGATCATTGAATGCAGGCGTCGCCATCTAGCCCTAATTCAAGATCCTACACCCCCCCCTCCTACAGGACCAGTGAGTACCCCTACCCCATCACTTGATGTGGTTCATATCTTCTCACTGGAACATGAGGCACTCCCTACTCCCCCATGGTTCCTGGATGATTTATATGAGGATTTGCCCCCAAATCCCCCCAATTCTCCAATTCATTTCCCCACTGAAATTCTATGCCCGACTCCCATTTTCAACCCACCATATCTCAATATTTGGTTTATTTCGAGTGAACCATTGCAACCTCCTTGTGATACCCCCTCTACATCATCACCACTAGAAAACAACTGCACGGTGACCATCACCAAAGTTACTCCTCTCGATCCCCTATATTTTCGACAGTTTCACTGCGACGAAGACATCCTTGAGGAGTTAACTAAACCCGATTGCCCATGGGACGCGCTTCACCACAGATCACTTCACGCCTCCTGACTAAAACCCCATATACGCAGTCGAAACCAAATATTTTCTCCCAAGAGGGCATATAGATTGGTTCAATAAGCCTATCCCTGCCCCTAACATTTTGAAGAAGGCAATATGGCCAATATTTCCCCCACCATCAAAATCGATATTTCCATAAATCTGGGGTCGCAGAGTAAATCACCATTGGCACCGCATGCTCTTCTAGTGTTAGATTGGCATTTATCACATCAAACTACCAGTACGTATACATCAAACATCAATAATCTGTCACAACATATAAATTAGACATCATCAAAGAAAAAAAACACATAAAACACATGAGAACATCACAAAGATCCCAAAATGTATATCCATATATATATATATATATATATATATATATATATATATCGGTCAAATGTGCCATCAAAATGTTTATATAGTACATGTACAACATCCATAGGCCGGTGAACCACCTCGCCCCTATCAATACAAAACTGGCGTCACCACACCAAGTAGTCTCGCAGGCCTATATAAATACCAAAAAAATACAAAAGTACATATAAAGACACTCATGGTGCCTCTAGAGCACCACCACCTAGCCCTCTCTCAAGAGGTGGTACCTCACCATCTATCGGTCCCTCTGGCCCTGGGGGCAACCGCCCAGTCATCGCAACACCTGCTATTGTTTCTCTCAGGACCACGGTCTGCCACACCAACATAACACCCACACACTGCTCCAAGACTCCCTCGTCATGGATCTATGACCACATGCCCTCGAGCACTCCCACTAGCACCGCCTACAAGCAACGAAAAATATCCCCAAACTCTCCCCCGACCTCCGTCGGAGGAGCATGTGAAGGCCCTGCCCCAGGGTCATCAAATCAACGCCTCTGGCATTCTCTCTCCCCCTCAGTCGTCCTCACACCACCCTCATCCCGCAGTCGTCTCTCCCCAGCTCATGGATCTCTCTGTGGCAGTCTCACTGGCACCCTGACCAGCTCAACCTCTCGACTGCGTGGTCCCACATATGCACACACAACAAACAAATGATAGCATCAGCATCCATCCATACATCCAACTATATATTGTATATTATCTAACTATCAAATCATCAAATCAAATACATCCACATACCTCTTCGGTCAAATACCTCGCCAGAGGGAAGCACCATCTTTGGGTCCTCCTGGAAGCATACCCCACTGTACGGGTACTGGAGAATAATATGTGGCATATGACGCCACACTCGTGCAATATCAGGTGTAAAATAGTGCCCCCCTTCCCCACCACCATGGCGAACCAAGATCCCCCCACCGCCCCAATCGCGGCTCTCACACCCCCGACATGCCCAAAAGCACTCTAGGGCGCAACATCGTCACCCTCTCTAAAAACCATGCAACCAAGATAGACCCAAAGGAGAACTCCCCTGAGTCTACAGCACGACACTTGTCAAGTTGACCTACCATCTTGGTGTGCAGCATTACACCCAAGGAAAAATTTTCACCCGCTAGTGCCCTCTGCATCACACTCAGCTGACCCCCACTGATCCGTTGAGTCGTGAGAGACCCATATACTCTCACCACCATCGTTTCCATGCAACGATGTACAAGGGCATCCATCACCCCAATGCTAACCACAGAACCCGACATGAAGTTCTCCCCTAGACAATACCTTCGGGCTAGGGTAACCAACTACCCATCCCCGGGTAGCATAGGATCCATCGGTAACAGGGTTCCCCGAAACGAGAGCCTAGTCAGAAAGTATATATCCTCCACTGGTGTGAATGTCAGCTCTTGACCCTGCACAATGAAGCAATGTCGATCCGTATCCCACATCCTAATCAAGAATTGCAGTAAAAACTCATGGGCTCATATCATGGGGCACTCAAAGAACTTCAGCAGCCCACAAGTTGCCAAAGTATCACAAACCATCGGCTCCTCATTGGTCACTGCCTCCCTCAGGTGTGACCAATCCCTCTCCCTCCAATGAATCAACATCATCAAACCTTGTCACCTACATCCACATATACAGTACTCGATCAGCAATCATAACCCATAAAAACATCTGAAAATATCCAAAAAGTCAAATATTTACACTTTTTCAGCTTTGCCTCAAAGGTGCGGTTGTTTTTCCCCACATGCGCACACATATGCGCACCTGTTTATCTCATAGTCGCGCACTCATGTGTGTTTGTCGATGATACAGGGGCGCACACATGCGCCTCTATCACATAAACAGATGTGCCTTGGGGCATGACTGTCAGGAACACAGTCGTGCACGCATGCGCCATTGTCATCCACATAGGCGCGCACCCCATGCGCACCTGTTTTCCTCCCTTGAGCACCCCCATGTGTGGTTTTCCAAGATACAGCCACACACTCATGTGCGGGAATCCTTTGATCACCCGCGCACTAGGGGGGGCACACTCACTAAAACTCCCTGTACAACCCCCATACAACCCTGCCCAAAAAACAAAACCCTAAGTCCTATGCAGGAGGATACGAAAACTAACCTAGAACTCATGGATCCTAGAACGACTACCTCAATAACCCAGAATCTCCAAATCTCCTCTCAAATAGCTCGTCCACTCACTAAGACAGCAAGTACAAATGCGGTGGCATTGTGGGCCCTACAGCTATATATAGTCCTTTTTTCCAACTTTCCAGACTCAGTCCTAGGAGCTTCGAACATCCATTTTTCGATCCATCTTTAGCCATGGGACCAGAATCCCATCACCTACACAATCATATTCCCTGGGCCACTTTCCATCCTCTGCCCCCGAGGAGCATTTTTTATCATACCCACACTTAGGTACGCGTACTCACATTCACTTCTTATTGAATAATTGTCATATGTTCTTTATCTTCAGATATTGTTCACGTCGGGTATTCGGTTTTCATGTGTGCAGGTACTTGGTCATCCTCCATCCGTGCTACCCCTTCAGGTATATCATCGATACTGGCATGCAGTCATTCCTTTTGAATATCATTTGCATCTCCAGTAACACCCTCTGACATTTACCTTTAGGGTCCATATATCCATCTCTGCAGTACCGTCACCTCCACTGCATTTTGGTGTTGTCACCCGGTAGCACTCTTCCTCACATGAGTTTTCCCATTCATATTCCCCCTTGGCACTTCGACACTCGTGATGTTTTCACCCTCTGGGGCTAGGAGTCTCGTTAGTCTTATGCATTTTTTGAGAATCAACCACATACTCCTTTTCCTCATTTTGCTAACCTACCCAATGGACTCCCAGGATATCCCATCATGGTTCTCTCTTGACTGCACTTCCACAGTAGCATTCACCATCCATTTCCTCCACACTCAATTTGTCCATCTGCAAATTGTCCTTCGTTTCACTTCCCTAATACAGAAACCCACCTATGGGGCCCCAACCCTCCACCTGTTTCCCAAGAAAATTGCACCATCATAGGCCAAGCCATCTTACACTAGGGCACCCATTTTTGTATCTGCACAATCATCCCAACTTATTTTTTATTCTTTTTGTAATTGTACAAAGCCTTTGTTTCCATCATTTTACATAGCTTTTTTGTCGTCACCTTTGGCAACCTTCTTCCTTTTGGAAAAGCAACCCATGTCACCCTTGGTTGGGGCATCCATTATCTTTTACTCCCGTTAATATCGTCCATAAACCCCGAGTATCTCACCATCTCTGTACCCATGATCTCTGAGTTTATCCACTTTGTCACACCTCTGGAACCATCTAACCCACACCTAGTCGTCCCCCTGACACTAGGTCCAGTTTTACGATTGTTTCCACACCCCCTTTATCCCCAACCAAGGGCAGTCTTGAGTCTCACCCCTCTCTGACTTCATCCATGTTACTCATCAATTCTTGATCTCATCCAGTGGATTTCATGAAGCTCTCTGCTTCTTGGAGTCCTGTCTCCCTTTCTGTCGACATCAGCACAGTTTCGAGATGGGCGACAATATCTTGACTCTCATTACTTTCACAATGAGGAGTCTCAGATGGCACAAAGAGAACCATCATTTCTTTCTGTTGTCATTGATCCCCATGGCATTCGACTTCAACACTTTCTCATGTTGTGGTGGGTCTTACTTTACGACTATTGTAGTTGTTTTTATATTTTCTGAAGACCTCTGAACATTGTTAGGCCATCAATACCTATGAATCATCGACACTTCTTATAGGTGTCATCACCTCTTTTCAGAGTTTGTTCGCCATCAGAATTGTCCTCTTCTATTATCAACCCGCCCTCAAGGGCGTTGCAGTCATCTCCACCAACACATGGCTTCAGTTACTGTGTTACACCTTTTTGAGTTACATGACATGATCATGGGGCATGCCCACCTCATTTGTACATAGATTTATTTATTTTTACACCTTGTGAAAGGTTTGGGTCCAACAGGTTCCCCTCTCCCTCCAATGGATCGCTCTTGACACTCTCCTCGTTGCTCTGTCTTACAATGGTACTCTCAGTAGAAGAAACTTTGATTTATTTCAGCTATATGTATGCTCCTAACCTCATACATCAGGGGGAATCTGTTATCACTGAAATTTCGTCCGTAAATGGTTACAAGAATCTAGCATCTTCAAACAGCTATTAGTTCACCCATGGACCAAAACTGATCAAAAATGTATTTCCAAAAGGCCCAAAACTATACAATAAGCAATAAAATCAGCATGCGCTAAGACTACATAGGGAGTGTGTGCACATGTGCCATTCAAAAACGCAGGAAAAAGAGCACATGCACGACTATGGACGCAAAAAACCATGCATCCCTCAAAACAGCACATTTATGATATTGGTCGACCTCCCACCCACTTCTGGTTCAGCCTCCAAGTCGATTTGACATCCAAATCTCAACTGCATCCGGCTAGGTGGCTGGTCAAAGACCTAAGGGTGCCCTAAATGGCCCCTTGTTCACACTAAAAGCTGGTTGAATAATGCCTCAAAGTTATGCTATAAAAAGAGGCCATGGGTGCACTACATTTTCAAGGAATTCATTCGTATTGTTATGCTGCTGATATTCTCTTGGAGGATCCTCTTTCCTCATCAAGAGCATGCTAGCACCATTTCAGTTAGCCATTCATATCACCTCTAGATTGGATGTGCTTTGGATTGTCTTCACCATTTCATTTTAGTTCCTCACTTGTAAGAAGAGCTCAATATTTGGGGATCCAAGAGCCCTCCCTTAGAGGAAGAGGGGACCCAAAGTCTCCCTTTCTCTTTGGTGTTTTCTTTCCACTAATATAATCATTTCCATTGGTGGCATGAGTCTTGTTTGTTTCTTGTTCTAATGTCCTTATGCACTATAGTTTAATTGCTTTTATCCTTCTTAGTTTAATCATTCTCTTATCTTTTATGCTTTACACTTCTAACTCTTTCCTCTACTGTTGTCTTGCCTAGCTGACCCAATTGGGCTTGTCAGCACCCTTATTTTTCTCATTTAGGTGATAAAAGAGGTGCAACAAGGTCTATTATTGTTGTGGTTTTTACTTCATAGGGATGAGAAAGAGATTTTGATGGCAATTCATTGTTCGAAAATAGGTTACAATTATTCATGAAATATTAGGCCATTGGATTTGATGTAAGGATGGACATATCACCCAAAACTTTGGTTTGTGTATTTTTACCCTTCCTCCCCTTCAAATTCTAAAACAAATATTACTTAAACTAAAATATTAAGTATTCAATGAATTCCTTAATTAAATCATCATAGTTAACCTCATAAGGGAAGTTAGTAATATATGCTTAAATGTGTGTTACTTAAAATTCATAAATGTAACATCTCAAAGGTATCTATAAAATTGGGAAGAAAAGTTCAATAATATTGTTAGAGAACTTAGATGATAAAAATATCCTTTCAAATGTAGAGAGCATGTTTACAAAGATAAGTCCCTAACTTCCAATAAAATATGATGAGGAAAGATTCCAAAAAGATAAACTAAAAAAGGGAAATGTTAGTGATTTCAAAAGTTAAAGATTATTATTAAGGTTATTAAGAAAAATTGTGATAATAAGATTTATCTATTTTAAAAATCAATTTGAATCCTTAACATAAGAGAGGTAAATATTATTATTAAGGTTATTAATAAAAATTGTGATAATAAGATTTATCTATTTTTAAAATCAATTTGAATCCTTAAATCCTTAACATAAGAGGTAAAAGATCAAATCATGATAATAAGATTTATCTATCTTTAAAATCAATTTAAATCCTTAACATAAAAATAAAAAAATAAGATAATTATATCCATGTTTCATTAATTTTTAATTGATAATATTCCAAAAAACAAAACATTAACCTTTTTTCCTTAAGTGAATCTTCAGGAACTTAAAAAGGAGAATGCATTTCAAAGAACAAAAAATTAAACTCAATTACTAACATTCAAGGTTAATGTTGAAAAGGACATTATCCACACGTTATCTCAAAGAAGCCCATTATTTCTAATTCTTCTAATCTTAATAACACATGATCCAGAACAAATAAATAAACTTGATGTAGATTTTAGGTCATTGGACGAGAAAACAATTGTTAAGAAAATTTAGGAAGAAAATAAAGTGAATGTTGTCTATGACACTCTAAGTAATTGAAATAATTCATTAAATGGAAATAGAAAAGTCCGTATCTCTTCAAAGTCATAAAGCATGTTTGTAAGAGCTCTTGACTCTCATATGGATCAAACCCTAAACTTATGTTAAAGGGAAGTCATTTTATGAATTTAGTCATGAATGACCTTAAACTTATGTTAAAGGGAAGTCATTTTATGAATTTAGTCATGAATGAGTTACTCCATTCAACGGTCTGGATTTGATCTTAGATTTCATAGTCTCCCGGTAGGATGTCACATTAGTCTGTCAGTAGAGCCCCATCAAACCCAATCAGAGGATTCCACATGGACATGTGGAACCTGTTGGATGAATAGGTAAAAATCTCAAATTTGAGTGACACATGTCCTACTCCCCTGCCACGTCAGTACCACCTTGGGCCAATAGAAATTCTCCAAGTGTATAAATTAGTGTCATCATGACAATCTTTTCCTTAGCCAAATTTTTCTTTCGACCACAATGAAATCAACAACCCTCAGTGATTCTCAGACCTTCAATGGATGGTCTAGATTTGTATTTTTGAGTCCCTTCAGAGTCCCCTCTTCGGAGTCTTGTTTGAATCTCAAGCCCCAAATACTCCCATGAGACTCCTATGATCGATGATCTAGATCATCTTATATGTAGCTCCAGATACACGGTCGTCGGAATTCCTTCGTCAAAGTTCCTCACAGGTCCTAGTTTTTGATAGCTCTGATGGGCACCTCTGACAGACGGTCTAGATCTGCTCTTGGAGTTCTTTCTAGTGGGACTGATCAATGGTCTAGATATTCTCTTGAGCCTCGAAGCATCCTAGGCGAGTGTCACATCAGCCCGCCAGCGAAGCACTATCGGGGCTAACCAATGGTTGTCATCTGGATATGTGGAACCCACTGGATGCATAGGTGAATATGTCAAATCCGGGTGACATCCATCCTGCCTAGCTGCCATGTTAGCACCATCGTGGGCCAATAGAAATATGCCACATGTCAGGGTGACATCAGGGTAATATTTTGCATACCTTAGATAATATTGTCTTTTGGTCTAGCCAGATCAATGGCTCTCCTCGTGTCGACAAAAGATCAATGATGGAGATAAAATTGGAGGTCATCGTTCAAAAAATCCATTGGAAGTTCCCCCTCTTTGCTCGAGTTAAAAAGTGTCGATGACGATGTCGTCATCGATGATGAAAGATAAGCTAAGGAAGAGTTGGAGCACTATCATAACCAATCAACAACTGCCACTTGGACACCTGAGGGACCCCTGAAGCCATCAAAGCACATGAGAATTGGTGACATGTGTCTTTTCCTCCATGTCACATAAGTGTCAGTGTAAACCAATATAAGGCCACCACATATCTAGGTGAAATCAACATGACCTTGTCAATTCCATAGTTGATTGTGGATTTTGGTCGACCCAGATCAATGACTCCCCTCACGTCGGTGAAATATCAACGACAGAAATCATGGTGGAGGTCGTTGTTGGTGAAACGCAAGGAGAAATCCCCGACGCAAGTTTTATCAGTGTCGATGATGACATCTTCGTTGTTGAAAGGCAGAAGAGATGACAACTTGGATGTCAGCAGAGAATTGTCAAAGCCAACCAGTGGCTGCCACGTGGACATGTGGAACCTGCCATGTACACTAGAAAATGTATCAAAATCGAGTGACGCATGTCATGCCTACCTGCCACATCAACGCCAATGAGGACCAATAGCAAGGTGCCACATGTCCATGCTAACGTCAATGCAATATATTTGCCTTAGCTGATTTTTTCTCGTGACCAAGCTAGATTGGTGGCTCTCCTTTTTTTGGTGATGGATCAACAGTGGATATCGTGATGGACGTCGTCGACGAAGAAACACGATGAAAATTCCTTGACGTAAGTTATCCCCAATCGCCCCAACGATGACATTGTTAAAGAGAAGAAAGTTTTAGTCAATTAACGGCTTAGATCTGATCATGTTCCATATCAGCGATTCAATTTTAATTTTAATTGTCAAGGAATTTCAAGCTCATTGGTTTGCATATCAACGACCCAGATTTGATCAAGTTCGTGATGGAAGGATCATATTTGGTTCAAGATAGACGACCCAGATTTGATCAGATCTTTTCCTCGATCGTCGACGCCTCAATCGTCGATACTCCAATCATCAGGTTGTCTTTCGACAACATGAAGTTCCATTTTTAAAGACCAACATTAAATATTGATCGGTGACATCGATTTGATGGTTGTTGAGTGGTGCAATCTCGGCAATTAGGATTTTGAGCTTCCAGCCAAAGAGGAAAATTATTGCAGATATTTCTAAGGAGTAGAGCATGATGGATTTCTCGACCTACAAGTTTACAGTTTCCCCATGATCTCAACATAGCATAATTCATGCAAGTAAAAGTAATTAATTTTGACCAAAGGAGAAACCATCCAAGAATCAAGAAGCTGGAAACGATTTCAACAAGATGGAAGTGGTTTCAAGAATCAGTTTCAAAAATGAGCGAGAAGGATAAAAGGTAAAGTGGGCACCCATTGTCAAGATCGACACTTTGAGGAATTTAATAGTTTCTTATATCCGGAGTTGTTTGACCATATACTTTGAGCATAGTTAGTTGATAAATGCAGCAGGCAACATAGATTCATCCCCTGCGTTTAATTTTTAGTCTATGACTCCTTCCTACAATTTGTGTGTTATTGTAAAGCATCTCCTTCCACTTTTTATTTTCTTGCATTGGATATTATATATAAAAGCTCAAGCAACTAGCCATTCACCATGTTTAGTGTTACTGTATGATGTCTGGTAATGACACAGAATTGATTTCCTTTGAATGTATGACTAGTTCTTGTCATTTTTCTTTTTGCATTTAAATGATATTTAGAGGGTACCTCCTTGAACTTGAATGTATGAAGATGTTAATTGTTTGAAGTATATTTTATTGATTTGTTTACACTTGTTAAAGTTGTTGAATTCTTCATTACTTAGCATGTTATTCATTTCACCCAGGCTACAGGATTCATTATTTGCAGCGCCCTATATTTTTATTTTGTTCTTTCCTCTAATCCACCATTTCATCTTCCTTTAAATCTTAAATGTCTAAAAAAACTAATGGACAAATGCCTCTGAGAGTTGAGATCATTTCTCAGTTGAACTAAGAATTGTTTGAGGTCCTATAATTTTGAAAGAAAGAGAGAGAGGGAAAAACTTTCCAAAACTTGCATAATTACCTTACAACAAATTTGGAATTAAGATCTGTCCTGAGTCTTGGCCCCTGGGGTGCCTCGACATCATTCCAACAACAACTTGGAACATCTCGAGGGATAACACTCTTTAAATAGATATCATGGATCAATCGAGTGCTAAGCCACAAATCAGTGTGGTCGTTAAGATCGAGGAGAATATGAGTCATCGGATCACTCTATGTCAGGAACATATATTGACCATCGGATTTCCTAACTACAAATGCATATTAATTCATACTAAAGAAACACACTTTAACCTAACAACACATTATACCAACTTGATCTTAACTAACTCCTAACTGTCTAAATATCCTAACAATTGATCCCATGTTCATTGTAGAAGAATTGTCCAAGTTTAGGGCAAAAGGAATGACTCATAAATTCATGGACCTATGTCCAAACCCTAAAAATATTATATCATGGGAAAGTGGAAACCCTTAAGGGAGTTATGATATATCCCTCTTAATAAGGGTCTATTATTATTGTGGTTTTTACTCCATAGGGATGAGAAATATATTTTAATGGTGGTTCATGGTTCACAAATATGGTACAGTTATTCATGAAATATTAGGCCATTGGATTTGATGTAAGGATGGACATATCACCCAAAACTTCGGTTTGTGTATTTTTACCCTTCCTCCCCTTCAAATTCTAAAACAAATATTGCTTAAACTAAAAGATTAGGTACTCAATGGAGTCCTTAATTAAATCATCATAATTAACCTCAGAAGGGAAGGGAAGTAGGTAATATATGCTTAAATATGTGTTACTTAAAATTCATAAATGTAACATATAAAAAGGTATCTATAAACTTGGGAAGCAAAGTTTAATATTTTTCGAGAACTTAGATGAAAAAAATATCCCTTTCAACTGCAGAGAGCATGTTTATAGAGAAAAGTCCATAAAAGGTCCTAGCTTCCAAAATATGATGAGGAAAGATTCCAAAAAGATAAACCTAAAAAAAGGAAATGTTATCGGTTTCAAAAATTAAACGTTATTATTAAGGTTACTAATAAAAATTGTGATAATAAGATTTATCTATCTTTAAAATCAATTTAAATCTTTAACATAAAAGGTAAAAAATCAAAATAATTATATCCATGTTTTATTAGTTTTTCATGTTTCATTAATTTTTAATTGAAAATATTCAAAAACACCTTAATGTTTCATTAATTTTTAATTGAAAATATTCCAAAAACACCTTAACTTAAGTGAACCTTCTTAAACTTAAAAGGAGAATGCATTTCAAATAAAAACAAATTAAACTCAATCACTAACATTGAAGGTTAATGTTGAATAGGGCATTCTCCACATTTTATCTCAAAGAAACACATTATTTATAATTCTTCTAATCTTAATATCACATTATCCATAACAAATAATCACATGATTGTAATGATCCCAAGCCAAATTTTTCGCTTGGATCACTAACTACCACTGATTTGTTGTTGTGCAGATGTTTATTGAGTTATCCAGTTATTTAGTGCATTCATACAAGATTCATTCAACACACGAAGATCACATTACATTCAAGATATAAAAGCACAAGAAAGATCTGACCTTTTATTATGAGCAATATGGAACCAATACAATAGATACTCGATCTGGAATAATCATCAGATGGCTTGGAAGACAATAGATATGAGCTGCTACAAAATGCTCTACCGATACAAAATAAGCCTTCAAAGGCTGGATAAGAAATGAAGACCAATGCCAAGTGCCAAACCCCTCACTACTGGAAGATGCCACGCTCTGCTGAATAACTGAAGCTCCTCAACAATTCGGCCCATGTTCCAAAGATGTCCAATCACCTCTAGAAATATGCCAAACAGCAGATTGGGTGATTGTAAGAACAACCCAGGTGCCCAAATCTCCAATATCCCTCTCAACCTCTGTAGATCTGAACTCCTCCACTGAATGGTGCGCCCCACTAGATGATTGAAACCCTAGGTGATTCGGCCCTGACAAGGAAAGCCTCCATATGCCCTGAAACTCCCCAGGAATGTAGATCGGGCTATGTGAAACCCGTAGGAGAAGTTCCAGACTCAAATTCTAAGTTTAGCCTCCTAGATCTGAGTTTTACTGAATCACAGGACGCCCCCTTAGCCTCCAAGATGTCCCAATCTGTAGACAAATATATGATGATGATAACCCTCTAGAAAATCCCTCAAACTAATGATCTTGCCCCTGCAAACAAAACCCAAGTCTTGGAATGGCCCCAGGCCCTCTGGATAAGCTGGATCAGGCCTCCCTCTAGATGATAGTGCGCCCTTGCTGGAATCACAAGAACAGTACGGCCTGCTAACTTCTAAAGCGCTAGATGGATATGGGCTGAGAATAGAATGGTGTGGAGGATTCTTTCATCCCCGAGACCAAGCTGTGGAACAAGGTGAGTGGATATTTCACCATTGAGTTGCTCACAAGGGTTTGTACAACAAAACCCCCAAATTGAATGCTCAAGAGAAATAGCAAACACTAAACCAAAACCAGAATGAATAATAGGTGTGCCCCAGCCTCTTACTTATACTTTTCCTTCTAATTCTCTGTTGAGTTAGGTTAAATCCCAGGGTTAACTTATATTCTTCTGTTGAGTTATCTTTTACTCCTTTTAACCTATTTCTTTCTCAAGTCAATTGAAAAATATAACTTTTAGTCTAGTTGACCTTTCCCCTTAGTGTGAGACTATGGACTAGTGGGGACACCTAGACCACTACGTCTTCCAGATCTCTTCTTCAAGAGGTAGGGGACATTACAGTCTCCCCTGCTTGAAATTGCTTGTCCTCAAGAAATTCCAAACCTTCTTCTCGTACCATCTGTTCATTCTCCCATGTGGCATCCTCAATGGGCAAGTCTTTCCACCTGATCAGATACTCCTTAATGCTTCTCTTCCAGAGCTTCTTTTCTCGAACCTCCAATATCTCTTTCGGAATCAACATCGGCTGCCCTTCTTCGTCCATGGGAGGTAGTATCTCAATGGGGTGGATGTGTTGGGCGATATCCTTCTTCAAGCAGGATACATGGAAGACATTGTGTATTCGGCTGCCTGGTGGAAGCTCTAACTCATAAGCCACGACCCCTATCTTTTTGTTGATTCTGTAAGGCCCAAAGAAATGTGGTTGTAGTTTTTCTGTTCCACTTCTTTTAATTAAAGTCTGCCAGTAGGGTTGGAGCCTTAAATAAACCAAGTCACCAACCTCAAAAGTGCGCTCCACTCTGTGTTTGTCCGCCTGGACCTTCTGCTAGTTATGTGCCCTCTGTAAATGATCCTTCAACTCTCGGAGAATGTCTTGGCTATGTTGTACCCAATCCTGCACCATTGGTGCCCTGTTGTCCCCAAAGGCAATCTCCACAAAGGAAAGGGGATCATAGCTATATAAAGCTCTAAATGGTGCCATACCTATGGATACATGATGGGTGGTGTTGTAGCAATATTCTCCCAAGTGCAACCATCTGACCCATGCTTTCTGTTGTCCAGCTACGTAATTTCTGAGGTAGCCTTCCACCCATTTGTTGACTATTTCGGTCTGACCGTCCGTCTGAGGGTGATAGCTGGTACTCGGGGTCAATGTCGTACCCACTAATCTGAACAACTCCTGCCAAAACATACTCATGAATCTACTGTCCATGTCACTGATAATGGTCTTGGGTAGGTCATGTAATCTAAACACTTCTCTGAAAAATAATTTGACCACCTATGCTACGTTGAATTATGTGGCTATGGAAAATAAGTGTGCAAACTTCGTCAATCTGTCTACTACTACAAAAATGCAATCTTTCCCATGTGCTCTGGGAAAACCAGTGATGAAATCCATGGATATACTTTCCCACTTGTGCTCTGGAATGGGCAGGAGCTGCAATAGTCATGTTGGGTGTGTGTGCTCATCCTTGTTTTGTTGGCATGTAGTGCACTCTTTGACATGCTTAATCACATCTTCCTTGAGGCCCTTCCATGCAAACCTCTCTCTCTACTGCCTGTACGTCTTACCGATGCCCTGATGTCCTTCTACTGGTGAGTTATGACATGCATGCAGTATCTTGGCTTTGAGAGCTGATCCAAGAACTAAGAAAAATCGGCCTTTGTAATAAATGAGGTCCTTCATGACTCTGAAGTTGTCATCTTGTATTTGCCTGTCCAAAAGTTGACAAGCGAACTGATCCTTTGCATATTCCACTATCAAGTGATCCTTCCAGTCAACTGACATACCAGACATGGCAAAAATGGATGGCCTCCTGGATAATGCATCGGCTACTGCGTTGTTCTTCCCTTTGATGAATTCAATGTCAAAGTCGTAGGCTTGTATTTTTCTTACCCATTTTTGTTGTCTTTCATTCAAATCCTTTTGCTCCAATAGATATTTAAGACTGTTATGGTCTGATTTGACCACAAACCTTGCACCTACCAAATATTGCCTGAATTTGGCTAGTGCATGCATGATAGCCAGCATTTCTTTGTCATAAATGTTGTAAAGTAGTTCAGGACCCCTGAGTTTCCGGCTTTCATAGGCAAGGGGGTGCCTATTCTACATCAACACAGCCCCTATACCTTCCTTTGAGGAATCACACTCCAAGGTGAAGGGTATGCCAAAATCTAGAAGAGCTAGAACTAGGCAGGTGCTCATGACCTCTTTCATTCTCTCCATCGTGGCTTGGGCCTCTTCATTCCATTTGAAGGACCCCTTTTTGGTCAGGTCAATCAAGGGTGCGCATAGTTGAGAAAACCCTTTGACAAATTTTCTGTAGTATGTGCATAGGCCCAGGAATCCCCTTAGTTCTGTGAGTGTCTTCGAAGTAGGCCATTCCCTAATGGCTGTTATTTTCTCCTGGTGTACCTGTACCCCTTTTGCCCCTATGATGTGTCCCAAGTAGAGCACCTCTATCATCCCAAACTCACACTTGGCTTCCTTGGCGTATAATGATTGTTCTTCCATGATTGACAGGATTTGGTCCACATGTCGGAGGTGTTCCTCCCATGTCTTGTTGTAAATGAGCAAGTCATCAAAGAATACTAACAAGTGTTTCCTCAGCTGTTTGTTGAACACATGGTTCATGCAAGACTGAAATGTGGCGGGGGCATTGGTTAGCCCAAAGGGCATTACCAAAAACTTGTAATGGTCGTAGTGACACCTGAAGCTTGTTTTCAAGATGTCTTCCTCCCTCATCTTGATTAGATGGTAGCCCGAACGAAGGTCAATTTTTGTGAAATAGATAGCTCCATGCAGCTCATCCAGCAACTCATCAATCCTGGGTATAGGGTACCTATTTTTGATCATCTTTTTACTTAAAGCCCGGAAGTCAATGCACATTCTCATCGTTCCATCCTTCTTCTTGACCAAGACTACTTAAGAAGCAAACGGGCTTGAACTTGGCCTGATGTGTCCCATGTCTAGAAGCTCTTTGATGGCCTTTTCTATCTCATATTTATACTTCTTGGGATGCCTATAAGGTGTGGTGATAATTGGTTTAGCCCATGCTTCTAGCTCAATGATGTGCTCAAACCCCCTGTCTGGTGGCACACCTGGAGGAATCGGTCCAAACACCTTATGGTGCCTGTCAAGAATCCTTTTAATCTCCGAGGTGTAGTGCACTTTTCCCTTCTCATCCACACGTGTTGAGAATTTACATTCTGCTGCGTACACAATTTCTTCCCTCCTAAAGATGGCTTCCATCCTCTTGGCCATCACCACTCTGGCAGAGTTACCTGTCATGCCTTTGAGCACAACCTTTCGTCCTCCTTCCTCTATAAAGGAAATTTCCATGGTCTTGTAATTGGTGGTGATAGGCCCTAAAGTGTTGAGCCACTGCACCCCTAGGATGATGTTGGTGTCTGGAAGATCCATCACATAGAAATCCTGCACTAGCTCATGCCTTCCCAAGGTGAGCTTCATACCTGGGATGTATCTGTCATAGGGAATAGTACTACCTTCTGCTACCTCCACTTTGAATCCTTCAAACTCTACTGTAGGTATGTGCCTCCTCTTCAGTAATGTTGCATCAATGAAATTGTGGGAGGCTCCTCCATCAATCAGAATTGAAACTCTTTATCCATGCAAGACCCTTCTCATCCTAAAGGTGTTGAATTTGGGTACCCCACTGATAGATGCCAAGGTGGCCTTCTCTCCAGCCGCATTGTCTAGTTCTGGAACCTCCTCTTATGTTGTCTCTGAAGTTTCGGCCTCAATGTTTTGTATCTGACCATACTCTTCCTCCTCTTCATTGTCCAAGGTAACCTCTATATAGTGTACCTGGCCACGTCCCATGCACTTATGTGATGGATTCCACGGTTCCTTGCAAGTGAAGCAGAGTTGTTTCCTCCTTAGTTCCCTCTGGGTGTTATCATCTATCCTGCCACGAGCCCTGTCAAAACCTTTCGGGTCACGTCCTCCCTGATTCATTGGAGGTATTTGGTCTCTTCCCCCACTGTTAAGAGGTGGTCTGGGTATGAATTTAGGCTTAGCAGCTGGACCCAAGTCCCTCGTCTTCCAAATGGCCTCCTGTAGGTTGTTGGGCTTGAAGGCCTTTACCCAACCCTTCAAGGGTTCCATCAACCCTTCTGTGAAAAGAATCATGAGCCTGGTTGGGGACATATCTTGTACCATAACTACCAACCTCTGAAATTCATAAATATATACTTCAGCCGTACCTGTTTGCTTGAGTTGGGTGAGCTCCCGAAAATGCAGCTCGGGATCTCCTTGATCAAATCTATCAATGAGCCTCTGAGTGAATTTTGTATAGGACACAATCTGATTGTGGTCGAGTGTGGTGAGTCTGTGATACCACCAGTCATGAGCCTTGTCATCCAAGTACATAGTGGCAAACTTTATGGCCTCCATCTCCCTCATGGGGTTGAGTTGTAAGTAGGTATCCAACTTTTGTACCCAATACTGTGTTGTCATCTTGGCCGTATCATCAAAGTATGGAATCTCTATCTTCCCTGCTCTGCATTCAAACTCAAAATTTCCCCTGTGGTTCATACTAGGTTGATTTCTGAACCTGAGTTGGCAATATTGATCTAGGGACATCTATCTTTGGACCCTCATATCCAAACTATAGTACTCCTTGGTACTCCTTGCCAGTTGTTCCACAAAGTCTTCAACCTGTTCCTGTTGCCCTTGCTCATCTGTGAATGTGGGCATGTAAGGTCTAGGGTTAGATCTGTTGCCTGAATGTCGGCCAAGCTATTCATCTGTGAATGTAGGCATGTATCACCTCTGATTGACTCTGCTACCCATCTGACCCTGGGTCATGTATCCTTTCAAAATTCCTTCGAATCTGGGTGCTTTCTCTGGATTATATCTGATCTCCTCATGGACTCCACCGGATCCACCAGCCTCCTTATTCCCATATGTATCAGGGTTCTTCCCTTGATAGGTCACTTCCATCAGAAGTTCATTTAACTTGGATTGATTCTTGTTCATTATCTGCAGATTCTCGTCAACCCTCTTCAAAGTTTCAAAGAGTTCAGCATGTCCCCTTCTACTGGTTTCATGGTACTCACCCAAGTGTTGGACCAATGTGCTTTTCGTGCGGTTGACGCATTGCTGGAACTTGTCAAACTCTGTTGCTATGAGAGCCAAACCTAGAGGCTCGTGGTCATCCCCTGATCCTTCCATTTCAGCCTTTGTTTCACTACTCAGTTTCTTCCTTCGACCCATGAAAATACCACTATACCTTTGCATGCACCGATCCTTCCACAGGTTTGGATAATTGAAGCTCTGATACCACTGTAATGATCCCAAGCCAAATTTTTCGCTTGGATCACTAACTACCACTGATTTGTTGTTGTGCAGATGTTTATTGAGTTATCCAGTTATTCAGTGCATTCATACAAGATTCATTCAACACACGAAGATCACATTACATTCAAGATATAAAATCACAAGAAAGATATGACCTTTTATTATGAGCAATATGGAACCAATACAATAGATAGCTAATCTGGAATAATCATCAGATGGCTTGGAAGACAATAGATATGAGCTGCTACAAAATGCTCTGCCGATACAAAATAAGCCTCCGAAGGCTGGATAAGAAATGAAGACCAATGCCAAGTGCCAAACCCCTCACTACTGGAAGATGTCATTCTTTGTTGGATAACTGAAGCTCCTCAACAATTCGGCCCTGGTGCCAAAGATGTCCAATCACCTCCAGAAATATGCCAAACAATAGATCGGGTGATTGTAAGAACAACCCAAGTGCCCGAATCTCCAATATCCCTCTCAACCTCTATAGATCTGAACTCCTCCACTAAATGGTGCACCCCACTGGATGATTGAAACCCTAGGTGATTCGGCCCTGACAAGGAAAGCCTCCAAATTCCCTGAAACTCCCCAGGAATGTAGATCGGCCTATGTGAACCCCGTAGGAGAAGTTCCAGACTCATATTCTAAGTGTAGCCTTCTAGATCTGAGTTTTACTGAATCACAGGATGCCCCCTTAGCCTCCAAGACATCCCAATCTGCAGACAAATATATGATGATGATAACCCTCTAGAAAATCTCTCAAATTGATGGTCTTTCCCCTGCAAACAAAACCCAAGTGTCGGAATGGCCCCAGGCCCTCTGGATAAGCTGGATCGAACCTCCCTCTAGATGATGGTGCGCCCTTGTTGGAATCACAAGAATAGTATGGCATGCTAACTTCTGAAGTGCTAGATGGAGATGGTCTGAGAATAGAATGGTGTGGAGGAGTCTTTCATCCTCGAGACCAAGCTGTGGAACAAGGTGAGTTGATATTTCACCACTGAGTTGCTCACAAGGGTTTGTACAGCAAAACCCCCAAACTAAATGCTCAAGAGCAATAGCAAACACTAAACCAAAACCAGAATGAATAATAGGTGCACCCCAGCCTCTTACTTATACTTTTCCTTCTAATTCTCTATTGAGTTAGGTTAACTCCCAGGGTTAACTTCTATTCTTCTGTTGAGTTATCTTTTACTCCTTTTAACCTATTTCTTTCTCAAGTCAACTGAAAAATATAACTTTTAGTCTAGTTGACCTTTCCCCTCAGTGTGAGACTATGGCCTAGTGGGGACACTTAGACCACTACGTCTTCCAGATCTCTTCTTCAAGAGGTGGGGGATCCACGAACAAATAAACTTGATGTGAATTTTAGGTCACTGGACGAGAAAACAATTGTAAGAAAATTTAGGAAGAAAATAAAGTAAATGTTGTCTATGAAACTCTAAGTAATTGAAATAATTCATTAAAGGGGAATAGAGCATAAAGCATGTTTGTAAGATCTCTTGACTCTCACATGGATCAAACCCTAAACTTATGTTAAAGGGAAGTCATTTTATGAATTTAGTCCTTAATGAATATTATTATGTGGAAAATTCAAAGTTTTGATAAGTTAGAAAGAGAAGTTTTAAAAAGAAAATTGACCTGTAAAAGTTTGATTTGTTTTTATTTAACAAATTAACTAAAAAATAATTCAATTAGTTAAAAATTGGTTATGAATGCAAGTTACTAGAGTCTACAAAAGCTTTGTGTGTACAAGTCATATATACATATTAGAGATTCTCATTGTAATTGGTGGTTGTCAATAAGGACAACAATTTACAATAAAGATTCATCTGACAACCATGATTGAGGACGTATATCTACAACAACATGGATATAAGCCTCTATGCTTGCTCCTTGTTAGAACATGTTAGAACAAATGTTGATAATATCTTATTTGGAGTATATAGAGTTTTCTTGGATGGTATATATATATATATATATATATTTTTTTTATTTTTTTTATTTTTTTTCCTAAATTATTATTCAGACAATTAAATCATGTTAATCTAGATTTATTTAATTTTTGTAAATT
This sequence comes from Picea engelmannii, assembly GCA_009831015.1. NCBI lineage: Eukaryota > Viridiplantae > Streptophyta > Pinopsida > Pinales > Pinaceae > Picea > Picea engelmannii. The sequence continues at coordinate 466,241 of ML795379.1, forward strand.
AAAAAGGGACTATATATTACCTGAAAAACTTCAAAAAAGTACATTGATCTTTGCTTGCCACTTGTTCCGCCACATCAAGGAAACCAGAACAGGTGGCTAGCAAAAACATTTGAAAATCATAACGGTTTTTTCATGAGTTGAACTTGTCATTTGTCATGTTTCTTACAAAAGACGTGTTTGATGCCATGCACCAGAGAACATGGCCACCATGGTTGTAGCTATAGATCATAAAACTTAATAAAACTGGAAAAAAAAAAAAAAAAAAATCCTGAAATGTAAGCTGAGAGAGAAGCTATAAATTTGGCAAACCTGGGCATCCATCGGTGTCGTAGGTAAAGACAAACTTTTTTCTGCAGGTTGAACAACGAGTTTTCTCTGGAACATCAGAAAAGGCATCGAACAGGAGGTCCATGCATCGACTGAGAGTGCGTTGATTCTGATTTTGATCCTCTAGACTTCGTCGCATATCAAATATTAGTTGCAAGTGGTCATTTGAGAAGCGATGGGGATTGGGCATAGGATGATCAATTTCCCCATTCCGTGGGAAGAGTTGTATCCATGTCAAAATCTTCCAGTGGTGTGTCTTCCTCATCCAGCTTCAGGCTAGATTTCTTGGAAATCCAATCTACTAGCCAACTGGGGGAATTTCTTCCTCCACCAAGTAGCTCCCTTGCTCCATAGGCCGGCCTTGGGGTCTAATGATGAGGCTAGGCTCATGCGAGGCTTCCAGGGGCTTCTGTGCAAGAGGAGGAATCTCTTCTTCCACCGGGAAGCTTCATGTTTCATACATAATTTCAAAAGGGGGTGGAGAAAAGTTATGGCCATGAGGGGAGGGAGGGGGCGTATTGGTCTAATGTTTTCCTCTTCCATGGGAGTTGGTCAAAGGAAGGGGCTGCAAAGAGTCAAGGCGGTTGTGCTTCAGGACGAAACTATAATACAATGGCCCCCTTTTGGGTTTGTCACACTCTATGGGCATGATTGAAGGATAACAACAAATATGGGGCAACGGAGGTGAAGACCATACTAGAAGAGTCGTGTTGGTGAAAAGGAGGCTGAGAAAGGTGAATAGCAGAGGTAAGGAGGTGATGGGAAAAGTTCCACCGCAAGAATACACAGGAGACAGAGAGAACCAGATAGCCAATTGAACTTGGTAAATGACAGAATGTCGAGGAGATCTTACCTTCATAGTGGTTGGTTGAATGCTAGTGGGGGATGCCATGAAAGTTGAAGTGACATTAGCCAGAGAACAAGTGACGCAACTTCCCGGTATTGGATCGTTAAGGTACTGAGTCGGAGTGACTCCTTGGGTCCCTGCGGTCACCCGGAGCTACCTAACCCACACACAGACTCTTTCGCAAGTGACCATGGCTGTGACCATGGGTCTACTTCCTTCACGGTTCAGAATTTAGGGATGTCATGAATCCTCTCTTCACTCCTTCTTGAAGCACTTAGCTCTGAGTCTCTGAACCCTCTTCACATGTCTCCTCAGATTCATTGGCCCCACAATGGTTTGGACTTCACGATCCCATGAAACTCTAGGCCTTTCACTCATGACCTCCAATCTCTCGCTTCTCGAACTCTCCAATCTGTCTCCACGCACTCTCATGTGATCAACGGTTGGGATTGGATCGCGAATTTGGATCTCAGGACTTCGTTTTTGCTAAGTTTTAAACTTACTGACCTCCAAAGTATCGAAACGCTTCAGAGTTACCTTTCGTGTAGCTCTACCATATCTAACCACCTGGAATTGTTCATCTTCCTCCTGAGAATGAATCTTGCACTAACTGACTATGACGATAAATTCAAGGACTCCTTTCCTTGAAGATTTTCATCACTCTCTCTCCTGATCTTTCCTTCTCTGACTTTCCTTACTCCTCAGAACAATATTTTTGACCCTTAGTTGAATTCTTGGCCTATGCACGCTTTGCAACAGACTTTCATCCACACTCTCTCCTCTGTGAATGACTTCGCACTCCTCACAACTGTTCTCCAACCGCTTCTAACTCTCGTGAATGAATCATGCTATCCTTTCCTGGGTTTTCGAGTCTGAAAACTCTATTTTTCACTCTTTGCAGATGTCAATGCACTCCTTGCACACATATAATTTTCGTTATCTCTTATGAGCTTTTGAGTCAAAACAGACTCGGCCCCACACTCCTTGCGGATGCTATGCACACCTTCCACTCGCTCAACGAAAAGAAACCATTGAAACTTATCTATTTCTTACGATGATTCATACATTCAAAAAAGCAAATGCATTCATGGATTCAAGAACAGTAATAGCAGAGAATTGAGAAAATAACAGAAGTTATGCCATTCATTCAGATCGATACATAACCAACACACATTTGGGACAATATATCTTTGTTATATTCATCCAACTGAAACTTGTATACATACATACATTGTTCTTCGTCACTCCTTAACCTATACAAAAATAGACCCAAATGTTGCTCAGTTATCCTCTATCTGCAGCAACAGCAATTAACAACCACAGTTGACAACAACCCTTACTGTGCAATATTACAAATCTTTATACAAAGAGATTCTCTTCGATCATTCCCTCCAACTACTCTATGCTACTTTAAATGGGATTAAAATCTATCAACTACTCAACAACTATTACAATAAATATTGTGTCAGACAGATAAGAGCGCAAGCTCCAAATTTGTACTGCGATCCGATCCATAAATCAAAATACATTCCCCCATCACCTTTCATGATGGCTAAACTTTCAAACATTTAAGTACATTCATAACTCAAAAAAAATTGTCATATATCTCATTAATACATTGATCAGTTTCAAAATTCAAAAATATTTCAAAATGTGCACCAGTGCGCCCAGCTATCTTCCATGCTTGTGCTTTGCTGGTGATGCTCCTGCATCATACTCCCTTGACTAAAAACTTCATGGACTCCTATCCATGAGCTCCTGCATTGATCTTCCTTGCTTTTGGATATCTGCTTCATTAACCCAGCTGGCATATTTTGTTGGTCGTCCCTTCCACTTCACCAAGTATTCAAAATACATCTTTCTTCTGGTCTTCTTATCAACCCTTTGATCTATGATTGTTTCCATCTGTGACTTTTCTGCTACATGAATCTATTTCTCCCACTGAATCTTTCTTTTATATTCATCTCTTTCGGTTCCATCTTCCCTGTAAATATACAAGTATGCAATGTTGAATATGGGTGATATACCCACATCTTCTGGCATCTCTAACTCATAAGCATTCTCGCCAAATATTCTCAAGATTTTACATGGCCCTATATTTTTCAACTTCAGCTTGTTATAGGTTCTTCTCGAAAATCTTTCTTTCCTTAGATGTGCTAGAACTTCATCCCCAACTTTAAATTCAAGCCTCCTCCTATGTCTGATTGTGAAGTCCCTGCATTTCTATAGCGAAATCTTCAGCTCCCACACTTCTAAACTCACCTTGCTTCATAGCTCTTAACTTCGAAAGCCCCCTCGGATTCATTCCATACATGATTTGAAATGGACTTTTCCCAACACTCCTGTTCACTGATTCATTATATACAAACTCATCTTGTGCTAGAATTTGATCCCATAGACTATGGTGTTCAGTGACCAAGCTCCTCATCAAATCTCCTAGGCTTTTATTCACCACTTCAGTTTGTCCATCTGTCTGTGGATGATATGCAAAACTAAAAGATACCTTCGTCCCCAAAGTTTTCCACAACGTCCTCCAGAAATGACCAACAAATTTTGTATCCCTGTCTAATACTATACTCCTGGGCAATCCATGGAGTCTCGCAATATCTTTGAAAAACAAGTTTGCAACATGTGTTGCATCATTGGTCTTCTAGCATGGGATAAAGTGTGCCATCTTCGAAAATTTGTCCACCACCACAAATATGGAATCATTTCCTCTTTGTGTTCTTGTCAATCCCAATACAAAATCCATGCTTATCACATCTCAAGGCCTTTCTGGAATAGGAAATGGCTGATATAGTCCAATGTTTTGTTTCCTCCCCTTGGCATACTGACAAATCTTACAACTGTTCACAAATCTCTTCACCTCCACTCTCATACCTAGCCAATAATATGAACTGGATATTTGAGAAAATGTTTTTCCATGGTCGAAGTGTCCGGCTAGACCTCCGTTATGCTTTTCCTTCAGCAACTTCTCCCTCATCGAGCATCTAGGTATACACAACTAGCATCCCTTGAACAACAATCCATCCTGAATCAGATATTCATCCCACTAGATTTTGTCTCTAATCACAAGGTTCACACATGCTTCATATGCTTCTCCAAAATCTGGATCATCGTGATACATCTCCTTAAGGTGATCAAACCCCAAGGTTTTAACCTGAAATTCCTGCAAAATCAAAATTCTCCTGCTCAATGCATCAGCAACTTTATTAGCATTCCTAGAAATATGTTTTATGACAAAAGTGAAATTTTGCATAAACTCTATCCACTTAGCATGTTTATGGTTTAACTTCTCTTGTCTGGTTATGAATTGCAAAGAGTGATTGTCATTGTACAAAACAAACTCCTTTGGTATGAGATAATGTCTCCATTTCTTCAATGCTTGGACTATGGCATAGAACTCTTTGGCGTATGTGGAGTAATTATGTTTAGCTTCATTCAAATTCTCACTGAAATATGCAATAGGTTTGTTATCCTGGCTCAAGACCACTCCAATTGCAACTCCACTCACATCACATCTTACCTAAAACGTCTTTCTGAAATCCAGTAGAACCAGAATCGGTTGTTCAGTTATCTTCTCCTTCAATATGTTGAAGCTCCTCTCAGCCTCTTTTGTCCACTTGAAAGACTTGTGTCTTTTATTCACTGTATACATCATTTGAGCATTAATCCCACTAAAATTTCTGATTAACTTGCGATCAAAACTTGCTAATCCATGGAAGCTTCTTACCTCAAAGATATTATTTGGTAATGGCCATTCTTTGATTGTTTTCACCTTTTCGGGATCCATCTTCAACTCATTTGAAGAAATAAAAAAACCCAAATATATGAGCTATGTCTTCAAGAAAGAGGACTTCTTCAAATTGATCAACAGATTCTCTTGCTGCAACCTCCTCATCACCATTGCTAAATGTCTCAAGTGTTCCTCCTTACTCTTGTTAAACATCAGTATATCATCCAGATACACAATCACGAACTTACCAATGAAATCCTTTAATACTTCATTCATCAGTCTCATAAAAGTGCTCGGGGTAGTCATTAATCCAAACGGCATAACAAGCCATTCATATAACCCCTCATTCATCTTGAATGTTGTTTTCCACTCATCACCCTCTCTCATCTTGATCTGGTGATATCCACTTTTCAAATCTATTTTTGAAAAATAGTTGGCTCCACTTAAGAAATTCATCAAGTCATCCATCCTTGGTAATGGAAACATGTATCTGATGGTGATGTTGTTTATGGATCTTGATATCGTACACATTCTCCATCCTCCATCCTTCTTTGGATTTAATACAGTTGGTACCGCACATGGACTCAAACTTTCTCTGACCAATCCTTTGTGTAATATATCTTGAACCTGTCTCTTCACCTCCTCATTCTCTTGAGGTTTCAATATGTACGTTGCTTTGTTCGGTAGGCTTTCTCCTAGTATCAAGTCCATGTGATGATTGATGCTCCTGGTAGGTGGAAATGAGTTTGGCAACTCATCCACTACAATATCAGCAAAGTTCTCGAGCAGCTCTTGATCTTCCTCAGGAAAATCTTCCAATGAAGTATTGGTAAGGATAACCCTCAGTTTCCTTACTACAACAAACTACATCTCTTGTTCCTTCTTTACTTCATTTAGGAGTTCCTTCCCACCCATGAGAATTATGCCCGCAATGGCTTCTTCTTTCACCTTCTTTTCCTCAATTGGCAGCAACATCTGTGTCCTACCATTCTTCTCTAAGGTGTATGTGTTTCTCCTCCCATCGTGAATTACATTCCTATCATATTGCCAGGGTATACCCAACAAAACATGACAGACATCCATAGGAATCACATTGCATAGGATATCGTCTCTACATCCTCCTATCTTGAAATTAACCAGACATTGTTGAGTAAATGTTACATGATGGCCTTTCTGCAAACATGAGACTTTGTATGGTGTCGGATGTGTAGTTGTTTTCAACTCTAGATTCTCCACCATCTCAGTGGATACTAAGTTGTCAGTGCTCCCACTGTCAATTATCAGCTTGCAAACTTTGTCCTTTGTCTTGCAAGTTGTTCTGAACAAATTGTTTCTTTGTATTGGATTTTCGGCCTCCGGCTCCTGCTTCAAACTAACCTTCTTCGTCATCAAGGATCTTCCATCCTATGCACCTTCTATCTCATCATCTTGACTCTACGCTTCTTAGATGTGTGATTCACCTCCCTTCTTTCTCTCGAGGAAATCCCAAGACTTATGTCATGTCTTTCCACAGGCGTAAAATCTCACTTCTCCTCCCCTGCCTCTTCCTCTTCCTCAGGGAAAAGAACTTCTACCACCACTATGTCCTCCTCGAGAACTTCCTCCTCTCTCAGAGTGACCATGTGGTTTCTTTGCCTCGTCTCTGGGCTTCTGTGCCTAATCTTGGGCAACTCCTTTGCCTTTGTTCGAGCTTCGACCTCTATTCTGCTGACTCTGCTTTCTATCCAACTTCTCTTATGCCTTTAGTGCCATCTGATATGTGTCTTCAAACATCCTGATTTTCGTCATACTTAGTTCATCTTGAATTTTGTATCTCATTCCATTGATGTATCTGGAAACCTTCTCCTTGTATCTCTTTCTTTGTCCAGCTCTAATGTTCAATTTGTAAAACTCTTATGTCTACTCTTTCATAGTCAAACCTCTCTATCTCAGGTTCTGCATTCTCCTGAACAAATTTACCGGGTAATCCTTCGATCCCAACTCTTGATATTTTGTTTGCCTTTGCTACTCTTGTCGGCCTGCAGTACATCCCACCACAGTGCTACATGTCCTTGCAGTCTAGTGACAGCATGTCTTACATTTTTATCCTCTTCAACATCCTCATAGTTGAAATATTTTTCCATTGCTCGAATCCAGTCAAGAAATTCCTCAATGTCTAAATTTCCTTCATACATAGTAATGTCAATATTTTCTCTGGCACCCAATTCGACAACCGCTCTCAACAAGTGTTCTTCTACAGCATCCTCATCTATAGCTTCTGCAACTTCTACTTCTTCCATTTATGCCTCACTGACGTCTCCAGCATCAGGCACTCTCCTTTGTGTCGTTTCCATGGCATCCAGCCTCGCACGCAGTTCTCCCATCTCCCTTTCCAGGGCTCTGTTAGCTATAGGTGGATCAGCACATCTTCTAGGCGGCATTGCATTGATGTTTATCTTTCCTTCCTACAAAAGTCAATTCTCTATTTAGCTCTGATACCATTCTTGACACGACCTCCCAGTCTTGGATCGTTAAGGTACTAAGTCGGAGTGACTCATTGGGTCCCTGCAAGCACCCAAACCTACCTCACCCACACACATACTCTTCTGCAAGTGACCACGGTTGTGACCATGGGTCTACTTCCTTCACGGTTCGGACTTTAGGGATGTCCTTAATCCTTTCTTCACTCCTTCTCGAAGCACTCAACTCCAAGTCTTTGAACCCTCGCCACGTGTCTCCTCAGATTCATCGACCCCACAATGGTTCAGACTTTGCGATCCCATGAAACTCTAGGCCTTTCATTCATGACCTACAATCTCTTATTTCCCGAACTCTCTAATATATCTCCATGCGCTCTCATGTGATCAATGGTCAAGATTGAATCACGACTTCGGATCTCACGACTTTGTTTTCGCCAAGTTTTAAAATTGTCGACCTCTGAAGTATTGAAATGCTTCACAGTTACCCTATGTGTAGCTCTACCAGATCTAACCTCCTGGAATCATTCATCTTCCTCCTAAGAACGAATCTCGCACTCACTGACTTTGAAAAGAAATTCAAGGACTCCTTTCCTTGAACATTTCCATCACTCTCCCTCTTGAGCTTTACTTCTCTGACATTCCTTACTACTCTGAACAATCTTTTCGACCCTTAGTCAAATTCTTGCCATGTGCACACTTTGAACCAGACTTGCATCCACACTCTCTCCTATGTGAATGACTTCGCACTCCTCGCAACTGTTCTCCAACCGCTTCTAACTCTGGTGACTAAATCATGCTATCCTTTCATGAGTTTTCGAGTCTGAAAACTTTATTACGCACTCTTTGCAGACGTCAATGCACTCCTTGCACACATATAAGTTCCTCTATCTCTTATGAGCTTTCGAGTCGAAACAGACTCGGCCTTGCAATTCTTGCGGATGTTATGCACACCTTGCACTTGCTCAACGAAAAGAAACCACTGAAACTTATCTATTTCTTATGATGATTCATACATTCAATAAAGAAAATGCATTCATGGATTCAAGAACAGTAATAACAAAGAATTGATAAAATAACAGAAGTTCTACCATTCATTCAGATAGATACATAACCAACACACATTTGGGACAATATATCTCTGTTATATTCATCCAATTGAAACTTGTATACATACATACATACATTGTTCTTCATCACGCCTTAACCTATACAAAAATAGATTCAAATGTTGCTCGGTTCTCCTCTATCCGCAGCAACAACAATTAACAACCACATTTGACAACAACCCTTACTGGGCAATATTACAAAGCTTTATACAAAGAGATGTTCTTCGAGTATTCCATCCAACTACTACTCTATGCTACTTTAAATGGAATTAAAAGCTATCAACTACTCAATACCTATTACAATAAATATTGCATCAGACAGATAAGAGCACAAGCTCCAAATCTGTACTACGATCTGATCCATAAAATAAAATACATTCCCCCATCACCTTTCATGATGGCTTAGCTTTCAAACATTTAAGGACATTCATAACTCAAAAAGTTTTGTCAGATATCTCATTAATACATTGATCAGTTTGAAATTCAAAAAAAAAATCAAAATGAGCGCTATTGCGCCCAACTGTCTTCCCCGCTTGTGCTTTGCTGGCAATGCTCTTGCATCAACAAGTACTTGCTTCAGAACTCCAGAGCTAGTTCGCATGCATAGTCATTAAGTTCTCAGAGGTAGAGTAGTGCACTACCATAAGTGCAGTGTTAAGGCTCGTCATTCAAATGGCGTGGAGGACAGGGTGACGACTGGGCGTAATAACTCCCCTAGCTACCAGTGTGCCACCTTTCTCTCTTTGGCCAGATGTCACCCCATCCAGGGAATGTCAATCTAGATTTTTAAGTAGTTTTTTTTTTTTTAAATATTATTGTGTTGTTTATGCTGAATTAATAGTTAATATTCTAAGAGTTACTAGAATGAAACTTCTAAAAAAAAATCATATGAAAAACCCTAACCCTTTGTTATTTGCTTGAGTGAACCTTCCTAAACTTAAAAAGGAATACACCTTTTAGAGAGTAACATTTCCCATCATTCAATTCCAATCTTGAAAGATTTCCTCAAAGAAGTTTGTTATTTCCAATCCTCCTACTCTTATTAGCACATGATCTAGAATAAATAAAATTGATGTGAATCAATCTAAGGAATTAGGTAGGAAAACAATTGATAAAAATATTAGGAAGATGATAAAATGAATATTGTATGTCAATTGGATCTAGTTTGGGTGGTTGGGATGAGTGATTGTTATTTTCCCCACCCAGGTTCAATTCCCACAAGTGACATGTTGAGCTCTTAACGAGTATATTGTTGTAATGGCCTTGAGCCCTGTATTGACAAAGTCTCAAGATTCTACAAAATCTAGTTTACCCTAGACACCACCCTCTGAATGAGGGGAAATGCCTCGTGGGTTTCTTCAGGATATCTAATTCATGGGAAAAAAAGGTCAATTGGGTCTAGCCCGAGTGGTTGAAAGAAAGTGTGTTATCCTTCCCACCTAGGATCAATTCCCGCAAGTGACATGTTTGAGCTCTTAAAAAGTATATTTTGTATCGACTTGGCCTTGAGCCCTGAAGAATATGTATTTCTTGGAAAAAATGAATATTTCCTATGAAACTCAAACAATTGAAAAAAAAATTCATAACAACTATTTGCAATAAAGATTCACTAGATAACCCTAGCTAAGGAGGAGGGAGATATGTAACAACATGGATGTAGGTTTATATGGTTGTTCCTTAAGTATAATAAATGTTGATAATAACTCATTTGGAGTATATATAGAGAGAGATAAAGGATGATAGGGTATAGATATTTTGTCCCGAGGAATTGAATCGTCTCAATCTAGTTTTTTTGGGTGGTTGTGTTCTAAAGGTAATATTGGATTACTTCAATTAGATTAATATATGGTGTTTTAAGACTTATAATGGTTCCAAAAAAATGTCATATGTAATTCCAATGGCATGAAATCTTAGTCAGCCATAAAGGTGAAGGATTAGGTGTGAATTTTAGGGACGTGTTGTGTGAAGGTAAGATTTATGTG
>ML795379.1:476907-509959 GCA_009831015.1 Picea engelmannii
GATTTAAATAAAGGTTATTGGATCAAACTAGATTTAGTGGGGAAATTATAGTGAATGCAATAATGACTTATTGTATATTTCATCGTAGATTCAGTTTTGTATATACAATTTTATGTATGCAAGTAAATATATATCTATGACCAGAGTAGTCTAAACATTCTAAGCTTTTTACTTTTTTTTGGAAACTATCATCTACAAGCAATTGTTGAGGAATCTTAATTTTACATTGCTTAAATCATGTTTTTTGAATGGATAAATAAATTCAATGTCCTTAAAACCCAATAGGGAACCTAGAATATGTAAACCAATCTGGATGTAGAACTATCCTTGGAAATTTCTAGCCACATTTAGAGTCTGTGGGAAAAACTTACAAGAAAAAAAGTAAAAACATGCACTGAAAAGGATAAAAACCTAGAACCTTTAGACTACCTATTTTACATGCAATCTTACAGTTTTAATATAATTCTTTGATATGTGTACCCCAATTGTGTTAAATAAGTAGTGTGCTAAATAAGTAACGGCTTTAAAACTAATTACTCAAATAATAATTTAATTAGGTACTCATAAGGTACCTTGGTAACAAGCTAGGGTTTCTATAAGGTTTTTGCATCGTTTTGTTATAAAAGTCCTCTTTTCCTCACTTGTAAGTATCCAATCTATTATCATCTAAACATACTACTCTTTTCAAGGTTATTTTCTTGGAGAAGTTTTCCTCTATATTTTAGGAGTTGCAGAGCTATTCCAACTCTAGATTTTGGGATTTTACAGCGTTATTGTAATAAAAGACATATATCCATCACATGTAAGTAAGTATCCAATTTAATATCAACTAAAGATACATGTAGATGTTTTCTTCCATCTTTTAGGAATTGATTCCAACCACCCCTTTGTCTTTGTTTTTAACTTAATTGTTGTTAAGAAATTGGATGTGAATTTCACCCCTTTGTTTTTAACTTAATTGTTGTTATTAATCTTATTATCAGTACTTGTGTATTGTACTATATTTTTTATTTTTAGAGAAATTATAGATCAAGGACATTACAGGGTAGTTTCAGAACTCTAGCTAATTCTCAGAAAAACAAGGGAAAAAAATATCCCAACCAAGACCGAAGGGATGCCTTAATAAATAAATTCAATGTCCTTAAAAGCCAATACGACACCTAGAATATGTAATTTTAACCACTGAAATCTAAGATTTTAACTTTTTTGGAAACTATCACGGATTCAGATAAGCAATTGTTGAGGAATCTTAATTTTACAATGCTCAAATCATGTTTTTTGAATGGATAAATAAATTCAATGTTCTTAAAAGCCAATAGGGCACCTAGAATATGTAATTTTAACCATTGAAATCTAGAACTAGCCACATTTAGAGCTTGTGAGAAAAACTTACCCTAAAAAAAAAGTAAAAACATGCACCTGAAAGGATAAAAAGCTAGAACCTTTAGATTACCTATTTTACATACAATCTTACAATTTTAATATAATTCTTTGATATTTGTACCCCACTTGTGTTAAATAAGTAGTTGCTTTAAAACTAATTACTCAAATAATAATCTAATTAGATACTTATACGGTACCTTGGCAACAATCTAGGGTTTGGATAGGGTTTTTGCATCAAAATGTTTTCCTCAATATTTTAGGAGGTGCAAAGCTATTCCAACCCTAAATTTTGGGATTTTGCAGCATTATTGTAATAAAAGGCATCTCTCCATCACATGTAAGTAAGTATCCAATCTGATATAAACTAAACATACATGTAGATGTTTTCTTTTAAGAATTGATTCCAACCCTTCGTTATTTACTCAATTATTGTTATTTCTCTCCTCATCTTTTAGGAATTGATTCAAACCCTTTGTTCTTTACTCAATTGTTATTTCGCTCTTCGTCTTTTAGAAACTGGATGCGGATTCCACCCCTTTATTTACTTAATTGTTGGTATTCCTCTCTTATTATCAGTACTTGGTGTATTGTACTATTTATTTTAGTTTCAGAGACCTTATATGGTAGTTTTAGAACTCTAGCTAATTCTCACTTCTATTTTGTTGTTGGAAAAACACGGGAAAAAAATATCCAACCAAGATGGGAGGGATGCGTAAATAATACATATTTAATAAGGGTCACACAATGAGAAGCATTATCAAGCTCAAGATCTGAATCAAGCTCTGAATCAAGTGCACAAGATCAAAAATCAAGATCTCAGATTATCAGCGGAGAAATATGGTGTTTGCAACATCTAATCATGATGTATATGTGGTCTCAGATTATTCTATTGTACATTGGTCCTCTTTATTTTGTAAAGGAACGGAAATTCTCAATGTTGTTGTCGTTGGTCATATCGTGCCTGAAGAGGATGAGGACACTTCAGAAATTACCACCATGGCTGTGAAGGACAATCTACTAGTCGCTGGAGGGTAGAACAGAGAGCTTGTTTGCAAGTTTCTGGACCAAAATGATGTGAGTTATTGTTCAAGGATAACTCGGAATGAAGAAACCATGAATTCAGTGGAGATCTACAGCAGTTCAAGTGGAGAAACTCAGTTTATGACTTCAAGTAATGATTGTGTTGTAAGAGTATTTGAGGTAAATGAGACATTTGCATGTATTACATGTTTTTCCTTCCCTTGGTTTGTTAATCATACATCCTTGAGCCCAGATAACAAGCTGCTTGTTGTTGTTGGGAACAATGTTGAGGGCTTGCTTTTAGATAGTGAAACAGGATTGACTGTTGCATCTTTTGAAGGTCATTTGGATTACTCCTTTGCTTCTGCATGGCATCTAGATGGTCTAGTATTTGCAACTGGAAACCAAGACACCACATGCAGGCATCCATAGGAATCACATCGCATAGGATCTTGTCTCTATATCCTCCTATCTTGAAATTAACCAGGCATTGTTGAGTAAATGTTACCTGATGGCCTTTCTACAACCATGAGACTTTGTACGGTGTCGGATGTGCAATCATTTCCAGCTCTAGCTCCTCCACCATCTTAGTGGATACTAAGTTGTCGGTGCTCCCACTGTCAATTATCACCTTGCAAACTTTGTCATTCGTCTTGCAAGTTGTTCTGAACAAATTGTTCCTTTGTATTGTCTTTTCAGCCTCCGGCTCCTACTTCAAAAGAACCTTCTTCATCATCAAGGATCTTCCATCCTCTGCACCTTCTGTCTCAGCATCTCACCTCTACACTTCTGAGATGTGTGCTTCACATCCCTTCTTTCTCTCGGGGAAATCCCAAGACTTATGTCATGTCTTTCCACAGGCATAAAATCTCACTTATCCTCCCTTGCCTCTTCCTCTTCCTTGGGGAAAAGAACTTCTACCACCACTCTGTCCTCCTCAGGAACTTCCTCCTCTCTCAGAGTGATCATGTGGTTTCTCTACCTCATCTCTGGGCTTTTGTGCCTTATCTTGGGCAACTCATTTGCCTTTGTTTGAGCTTCGGCCTCTGTTCTACTAACTTTGCTTTCTAGCCAACTTCTCTTCTGGCTTTAGTGCCATCTGATACACGTCTTCAACCGTCCTGACTGTCATCATACTAAGTTCATATTGAATTTTGTATCTCAGGCCATTGATGTATCTGGAAACCTTCTCCTCATATCTCTTTCTTTGTCCAGCTCTAATGTTCAATTTGTAGAACTCTTATGTGTACTCTTTTACAGTCAAACCTCTTTGTCTCAGGTTCTACATTCTCCTAAACAAATTTATTGGGTAATCCTTGGGCATGAATTTCACCTTCAACTTGGCTACCATTCGATCCAAACTCTTGATCTTTTGTTTTCCTTTGCTCCTCCTATTGACCTGCAATTCATCCCACCACAGTGCTACATGTCCTTTCAATCTAGTGATAGCATGCCTTACCCTTTTCTCCTCTTTGACATCCTCATAGTCGAAATACTTGTCCATTGCTCGAATCCAATCAAGCAATTCCTCAGTGTCTAAATTTCCTTCATACATAGGAATGTCAATCTTTGCTTTGGCACCTAATTTGACAACTACTCTCAACAAGCGTTCTTCCGTAGCATCCTCAACTATAGCTTCTGCAACTTCTACTTCTTCCATTTCTTCCTCGCTGATGTTTCCAACATCAGGTGCTCTTCTTTGTGTCATTTTCGTGGCATCCAGCCTCGCACGCAGTTCTCTCATCTCCCTTTCCAGGGCTATGTTAGCTACAAGTGGATCAGCACGTCTTCTAGGCGGCATTGTGTTGATGTTTATCTTTCCTCCCTACAAAAGTCAATTCAGTATTTGGCTCTGATACCACTCTTGACGTGACCTCCCGGTCTTGGATCATTAAGGTACTGAGTCGGAGCAACTCATTGGGTCCCTACAGGCACCCGAAGCTACCTCACCCACACACAAACTCTTCTGCAAGTGACCACAGTTATGACCATGGTTCTACTTCCTTCATGGTTAGGACTTCAGGGATGTCCTGAATCCTTTCTTCACTCCTTCCCAAAGCACTCAGCTCCGATTCTCTGAACCCTCGCCATGCGTCTCCTCAGATTTTTCGGCCCCACAATGGTTCGAACTTCGTGATCCCGTGAAACTCTAGGCCTTTCACTCATGACCTCCAATCTCCTACTTCTTGAACTCTCCAATCCGTCGACATGCGCTCTCATGTGATCAACGGTCAGGATTGAATCGCGACTTCAGATCTCACGACTTTGTTTTCGCCAAGTTTTAAACTTGCCGACCTCTGGAGTATCGAAACACTTCACAATTACCCTCCGTGTATCTCTACCAGATCTAACCTCCTGGAATCGTTCGTCTTCCTCCTGAGAATGAATCTCGCACTCACTAACTTTGAAAAGAAATTAAATTACTCCTTTCCTTGAAGATTTCCATCGCTCTCCCTCATGAGCTTTCCTTCTCTGACTTTCCTTACTCCTCTGAACAATATTTTCTAGCCTTAGTCGAATTCTTGGCCTGTGCACACTTTGCAGCAGACTTTCATCCACACTCGCTCCTCTGTGAATGACTTTGCACTCCTCGCGACTGTTCTCCAACTGCTTCTAACTCTCGTGACTAAATCACGCTATCCTTTCATGGGTTTTCAAGTCTGAAAACTCTATTCTCCACTCTTTCCAGGCGTCGATGCACTCATTGCACACATGTAAGTTCTGTTATCTCTTCTAAGCTTTCAAGTCGAAACAAACTCGGTGTCGCACTCCTTGCGGATGTTATGCACACGTTGCACTCGCTCAACGAAAAGAAACCACCGAAACTTATCTATTTCTTATGATGATTCATACATTCAACAAAGAAAATGCATTCATGGATTCAAGAACAGTAATAACAGAGAATTGAGAAAGTAACAGAAGTTCTACCATTCATTCAGATAGATACATAACCAACACACATTTGGGACAATATATCTCTGTTATATTCATCCAATTGAAACTTGTATACATACATACATACATTGTTCTTCGTCACGCCTTAACCTATACAAAAATAGATTCAAATGTTTCTCAATTCTCCTCTATCCGCAGCAACAACAATTAACAACCATAGTTGACAACAACCCTTATTGGGCAATATTACAAAGCTTTATACAAAGAGATGTTCTGCAAGCATTCCCTCCAACTACTACTCTATGCTACTTTAAATGGAATTAAAAGATATCAACTACTCAACACCTATTACAATAAATATTGTGTCAGACAGATAAGAGCGCAAGCTCCAAATATGTACTGCAATCTAATCCATAAATCAAAATACATTCCCCCATCACCTTTCCTGATGGCTCAGCTTTCAAACATTTAAGGACATTCATAACTCAAAAAATTTTGTCAGATATTTCATTAATACATTGATCAGTTTGAAATTCAAAAAAAATTCAAAATGTGCGCTAGTGCGCCCAGCTGTCTTCCATGCTTGTGCTTTGTTGACAATGCTCCTACATCAACAAGTACTTGCTTCAGAACTCCAGAGCTAGTTCGCATGCATAGTCATTAAGTTCTCAGAGGTAGAGCAACACACTACCATAAGTGCAGTGTTAAGGCCTGTCATTCAAATGGCGTGGAGGAGAGGGTGACGACTGGGGGTAATAACTCCCCTAGTTGCCAGTGTGCCAACTTTCTCTCTTTGGCCAGATGTCACCCCATCCAGGGAATGTCAATCTAGATTTTTAAGTAATTTTGTTTTAAAAATTATTATTGTGTTGTTTATGTTGAATTAATAATTAATATTCTAAGAGTTACTAGAATGAAACTTCTAAAAAAAAATCATATGAAAAACCCTAACCCTTTGTTATTTGCTTGAGTGAACCTTCCTAAACTTAAAAAGGAATACACCTTTTAGAGAGTAACATTTCCCATCATTCAATTCCAATCTTGAAAGATTTCCTCAAAGAAGTTTGTTATTTCCAATCCTCCTACTCTTATTAGCACATGATCTAGAATAAATAAAATTGATGTGAATCAATCTAAGGAATTAGGTAGGAAAACAATTGATAAAAATATTAGGAAGATGATAAAATGAATATTGTATGTCAATTGGATCTAGTTTGGGTGGTTGGGATGAGTGATTGTTATTTTCCCCACCCAGGTTCAATTCCCACAAGTGACATGTTGAGCTCTTAACGAGTATATTGTTGTAATGGCCTTGAGCCCTGTATTGACAAAGTCTCAAGATTCTACAAAATCTAGTTTACCCTAGACACCACCCTCTGAATGAGGGGAAATGCCTCGTGGGTTTCTTCAGGATATCTAATTCATGGGAAAAAAAGGTCAATTGGGTCTAGCCCGAGTGGTTGAAAGAAAGTGTGTTATCCTTCCCACCTAGGATCAATTCCCGCAAGTGACATGTTTGAGCTCTTAAAAAGTATATTTTGTATCGACTTGGCCTTGAGCCCTGAAGAATATGTATTTCTTGGAAAAAATGAATATTTCCTATGAAACTCAAACAATTGAAAAAAAAATTCATAACAACTATTTGCAATAAAGATTCACTAGATAACCCTAGCTAAGGAGGAGGGAGATATGTAACAACATGGATGTAGGTTTATATGGTTGTTCCTTAAGTATAATAAATGTTGATAATAACTCATTTGGAGTATATATAGAGAGAGATAAAGGATGATAGGGTATAGATATTTTGTCCCGAGGAATTGAATCGTCTCAATCTAGTTTTTTTGGGTGGTTGTGTTCTAAAGGTAATATTGGATTACTTCAATTAGATTAATATATGGTGTTTTAAGACTTATAATGGTTCCAAAAAAATGTCATATGTAATTCCAATGGCATGAAATCTTAGTCAGCCATAAAGGTGAAGGATTAGGTGTGAATTTTAGGGACGTGTTGTGTGAAGGTAAGATTTATGTGCATTTTTATTCTATGGGTCTTTTATAGTGGAATTTAGTATAAGGAAGATAGGTCCTTTATTTTTTAGAGTGCTTTTTGTTTTGGATTTCTTAAAATCCTTTAAAAGTTTATTGATTTTGATTTTATCAAAACATAGGAATTACTATAATTTTGGTGTGGTTTTATTTTCTGGATTTATTATCAAAATTAAATCACATTTTGAAAAGGTTTTTTAAAACATTGTAATTATTCTAGACAAGTATATTAATTTAGGGGTGGAAATGAAGGCAAGGAATATTTACACTTTCGTCAAATTTTGTGTGGGGATAGATTTAAATAAAGGTTATTGGATCAAACTAGATTTAGTGGGGAAATTATAGTGAATGTAATAATGACTTATTGTATATTTCATCGTAGATTCGGTTTTGTATATACAATTTTATGTATGCAAGTAAATATATATCTATGACCAGAGTAGTCTAAACATTCTAGGCTTTTTACTTTTTTTGGAAACTATCATCTACAAGCAATTGTTGAGGAATCTTAATTTTACATTGCTTAAATCATGACCAGAGTAGTCTAAACATTCTAAGCTTTTTACTTTTTTTGGAAACTATCATCTACAAGCAATTGTTGAGGAATCTTAATTTTACATTGCTTAAATCATGTTTTTTGAATGGATAAATAAATTCATCATGTTTTTTGAATGGATAAATAAATTCAATGTCCTTAAAACCCAATACGGAACCTAGAATATGTAAACCAATCTGGAAGTTGAACTATCCTTCTAAATTTCTAGCCACATTTAGAGCTTGTGGGAAAAACTTATAAGAAAAAAAGTAAAAACATGCACTGAAAAGTTAAATAAGTAGCGGCTTTAAAACTAATTACTCAAATAATAATTTAATTAGGTACTCATAAGGTACCTTGGTAACAAGCTAGGGTTTCTATAGGGTTTTTGCATCCTTTTGTTATAAAAAGGCCTCTTTTCCTCATTTGTAAGTATCCAATCTATTATCATCTAAACATACTACTCTTTTCAGTGTTATTTTCTTGGAGAAGTTTTCCTCTATATTTTAGGAGTTGCATAGCTATTCCAACCCAGATTTTGGGATTTTACAGCGTTATTGTAATAAAAGACATCTATCCATCACATGTAAGTAAGTATCCAATCTAATATCAACTAAAGATACATGTAGATGTTTTCTTCCATCTTTTAAGAATTGATTCCAACCACCTCTTTGTCTTTGTTTTTAACTTAATTGTTGTTAAGAAATTGGATGCCAATTCCACCCCTTTGTTTTTAACTTAATTGTTGTTATTTCTCTTATTATTAGTACTTGGTGTACTGTACTATATATTTTATTTTGAGAGAAATTATAGATCAACAGGGTAGTTTCAGACTCAGAAAAACAAGGGAAAAAAATATCCCAACCAAGACCTCAGGGATGCCTAAATAAATAAATTCAATGTCCTTAAAAGCCAATAGGACACCTAGAATATGTAATTTTAACCACTAAAATCTAAGATTTTTACCTTTTTAGAAACTATCACGCATTAGCAATTGTTGAGGAATCTTAATTTTACAATGCTCAAATCATGTTTTTTGAATGGATAAATAAATTCAATGTCCTTAAAAGCCAATAAAGCACCTAGAATATGTAATTTTAACCACGAAATCTAGAACTAACCACATTTTGAGCTTGTGAGAAAAACTTACCCAAAAAAAAAAAAAGTAAAAACATGCACCTGAAAGGATAAAAACCTAGAACCTTTAGACTACCTATTTTACATACAATCTTACAATTTTAATATAATTCTTTGATATTTGTACCCCACTTGTGTTAAATAAGTAGCGGCTTTAAAACTAATTACTCAAATAATAATCTAATTAGATACTCATAAGATACCTTAACAACAAGCTAGGGTTTCGATAGGGTTTTTGCATCAAAATGTTTTCCTCGATATTTTAGAAGAGATGCAGAGCTATTCCAACCCTAGATTTTGGGATTTTGCAGTGTTATTGTAATAAAAGACCTCTCCATCACATGTAAATATCTAATCTAATATCAACTAAACATACATGTAGATGTTTTCTTTTAGGAATTGATTCCAACCCTTCGTTATTTACTCAATTATTGTTATTTCTCTCTTCATCTTTTAGGAATTTGTTCTTTACTCAATTGTTATTTGTCTCTTCGTCTTTTAGAAATTGGATGCGGATTCCACCCTTTTGTTTGCTTAATTGTTGTTGTTCTTCTCTTATCTCTTGTTATCAGTACTTGATATATTGTATTATTTATTTTAGTTTGAGAGACATTACATGGTAATTTCAGAACTCTAGCTAATTCTCACTTCTATTCAACAAGGGAAAAAAATATCCAACCAAGACGGGAGGATGCGTAAATAAGGGTCACACAATAAGAAGCATTATCAAGCTCAAGATCTGAATCAAGCTCAAGCCCTGAATCAAGCGCACAAGATCAAAAATCAAGATCAGGGTCAATGTAACAAGATAAGTGAGGGTTTGTCGATATTGTGAATCTTAATGCCCATGTGTACGGTATATAGAGCAGAAGAGTGTGCATATTAAAAGGCCTTTCTGTTCACAACGCCCTAAGAAACAAAGCAAATCCCTCTGCGTCTGAATAGGGAAAGCAACAGAAATGGATAGGGAAAGCAACAGAAATGGTTGACGCCGACGCCGACGCCGTGTGGGATGATTATGAAATGGCTGATTTCTATGAAGATGGGGATTCAGAGTCCGAGCGAAATAACACGTCTGCAGAAGAAGCCAGAAGAGGAAAGGATATTCAAGGCATAGCATGGAATACACTGAATTATACAAGGGAGAAGTATAGAGAAATTCGGACGAGACGCCACAAAAATTTGAAGAATTTCCGTCGATTTCGCAATGAACTCGATAACATTGGTAAATCAACTCAGAAAGGAAGGAATTTCTATGAATTTCGCCACAGTACAAGGTCAGTGGGGCCTTCAATTGCACATTATCAGCTGAGGAATATGGTGTTTGCAACATCTAAGCATGACGTATATGTAGTCTTAGATTATTCTATTGTACATTGGTCCTCTTTATTTTGTAAAGGAACGGAAATTCTCAATGCTGCTGTCGCTGGTCATATCGTGCCTGAAGAGGACGAGGACACTTCAGGAATTACCACCATGGCTGTGAAGGACAATCTACTAGTCGCTGGAGGGTACAACGGAGAGCTTGTTTGCAAGTTTCTGGACCAAACTGATGTCAGTTATTGTTCAAAGATAACTCAGAATGAAGAAACCATGAATTCAGTGGAGATCTACAGCAGTTCAAGTGGAGCAACTCAGTTTATGACTTCAAGTAATGATTGTGTTGTAAGAGTATTTGAGGTAAATGAGACATTTGCATGTATTACATGCTTTTCCTTCCCTTGGTTTGTTAATCATACTTCCCTGAGCCCAGATAACAAGCTGCTTGTTGTTGTTGGGAACAATGCTGAGGGCTTGCTTTTAGATAGTGAAACAGGATTGACTGTTGCATCTCTTGAAGGTCATTTGGATTACTCCTTTGCTTCTGCATGGCATCCAAATGGTCTAGTATTTGCTACTGGAAACCAAGACACCACATGCAGGCTTTGGGATGTAAGAAACACCTCTACCTCTCTTGAAGTACTCAAGGGCAACTTAGGTGCCATACGTTCTATTAGATTCTCCTCAGATGGACAGTTTATGGCCATGGCTGAGCCAGCAGATTTTGTCCATATATATGATACAAAGCAGAACTACAATAAGAGCCAGGAAATTGATTTCTTTGCAGAAATAGCTGGAATATCATTCAGTCCAGACACTGAATCACTTTTTATTGGTGCATCTAATCCTCCCTACTGCAGTCTGATTGAATATAGCAGAGGACATGAATGTTTTTATCTTGATTCTCTGATATGAAGATCCCTTGATCAGCAAAGAACTGACTGTTGGGAACAGCCGTTGACTCTGTTTGTTCTTATGGGATAGCATTATAATTTTGTGAAGTGCCATAGTTTTCTCATCGATGGATACCCACTGGGAGTCGGTAAAATAGTTGAATCTTCCATGCTTTTGCAATCTGGTTCTTCTCATCAGTGTTGGCAATAACTTGCTTACGTGGTAAAAAAAAAAAAATGTTGGGAAGAAATGTCCTCAATAGCCCAACAATGATTAGAAGGGCTGATATTTGTCAGGAAACTGTATGCATCATAATATTTGTTCATTCATTTCGGCATTTACAATTTTGTGAAAGAAACGGAATTGTATCTATCTTGCTGTCAGCATTATATCTCTCTTTCAGCTTTATATATTTATATTGGATCAGTTAAAATTTAGTTGAAACTTCAATACTAATAATACATTTTATAGTAAAAATGTTCAGTGATTAAAGTTAACTTGTCCTTGTCCTTTTGCCGGCGAGGGTTTGGAGCAACTGCAAGCTAGGGTTTGACACTTACGGTCACAACACAGGACAACATGGTTACCAAAGGGGGCAGTAATGGAACCCCCTCATACAAACAGGTAGTGGTGGACAGGGGGAAAGGCCCACGCGGCGTAGATTTCAAGGAACCAGTGACAAGTACATCGGGATCAGGACCGGAAAAGAATCAGGAAAACAACCAGGAAAAAAGGAATTGCATGGGGGAAGAAGCCAGGGAGACCCAGAATGATGCACAAGATCCAGTGAACCCCAATGGGGTAGAAGGGTGCAACCTGTGTAAACCTAAAACGGCACTGATACGCAAGGTAATACTGGAAGACCCACAAACACAACTCTTCCGAGACCAGACGAAGATGCATGCACTAATTTGCAAGTTCATGGGTTTGTGGCCCACATAAAGAACGTTGTGCAACTAGATAAAATATCAATGGAAGCCAAGAGGGGAAGTGGAACTCCACCTGGGGTCGAAAGGCTTCTTCACAGCAGTATTCATGAACTTGGAAGACAGGGATAAAGTCTTTGAGGGGGGGGCATACTTCCATGCCTCAACAGGACTGTACATGTAGCCTGGAAGGAAAACTTCACACCAGAGAAAGAAACCTTCAAAAATGTACCCGTCTGGTTGAGGCTTTACTCCTTGCCGCTAGACTACTCTCTATCATCCACCTTCGAAGCAATCGGGAACAAACTTGGAAAATATGTGAAGACATTGGAAGCAACCCTAAAAGGGAGATATACATCCTATGCAAGGATCTACATAGATATGGATGGTTCGGGGGCACTCCCAGAAGCCATAATCCTAGAATTCAGGGATGAAGAATGGATACAAAGCATCAACTACGAGCAGATCTCATTCAGATGTAGAAGATGCCATGAACATGGACACCTAATCAGAGAATGTCCTCTCAATAAAAAAACAAGAAACGGAAAACACCAAAATACAGCAGGATGAGGACGGGTTTATAAAGCCAAACCACATAAATAGAACAAATAAGAAACAAAGTAAAGCCCCAACAAGAAGCAACCCGGAAGTCAGGACTAGAATAGAAAGGCGGGAGACAATACCAACAAAGGGGAAGAAGGAGGGAAGGAAAAGGAAAAATCCAAAGAAGCTAGGGAACAAGCAACAAATGAGAACACAGATAGTCCAAGCAATAAGATGGAACAGGGGGGTAGCGTAACTCATATGGATGGAGAAACCAAAGATGTCAACACCCCCATGCAAGAGGCAGATGGAGACGCGGAAATGACACCAAGTGAGGTAAGTACAAAAGATCCTGATCTCAGAGATATTGTGGAAAGGGAAGGAATAGATCTCCCAAACATACTGGAGCAATGGAAAAGGCAGGGCGTAGACAATGTACCAGTGGAGCAACTAGATCGCATCCAATACCTCTTCCTCCCAAGGGAGGAAGCAAAATCCAGAGGACTCAACCGCACGCATGGGGAGATAGGACACATAGGAATCAAAGCAAACGAGGGACAACCACAGCTCTCACCCAAACAAACAAGAAGGAAGAAAGGCAGGAAATCAAACAGCGTAGCCCTACAGGAACTAGGAGCCCTGCTGATAAACTCAGGTAAGATCAAAAATCTCTTTCCTAACTCCCCCCCACATGTTTAAATGAAGATTATAACATGGAATATAAGAGGCCTAAACAACACACGAAAGCAAAGAATCCTTAAAAACAGACTGAAGAAGGAGCAATCAGACCTTTGTTTCATCCAAGAGACAAAATGCATTGTAGACATAATGGAAACAATCAACAAAAAACAATGGAGCAAGTACAAGATGTTGGTTGTCGAAGGACAACAAATGGCAGGCAATATTCTCACTTTATGGAACCCACAAGTGATGAATCTACTAGCAGCCGAAGCCACCAGACACACACTTTCGGTTAACATGTAAATCATAGGTAACACGGAGGTGATTCTATGCACTAATGTGTATGGACCCCAGATGTTGGAGGAAAAGAGAAGAATGCTCCTAGACCTACAAAACCTAAAAGCTCGTTCCAGCAACCTCCATTGGATCCTGGCAGGGGACTTCAACATCATCGTGACACTTGCGGAGAAAAAAGGAGGCATCGGGAGATTGTATAGAGATGCGGAAGAGTTTTCAACTTTCATTAACACACTGGAGATGGTGGACATCAGAACTAGTAATGGCCAGTTCACCTGGAACAGCAAATGGATAAATCAACATCAAGTAGCGATAAGGATAGACAGATTCTTGGTGTCGGAGTCCATCATCCTGCAGGGATTAACTTTAGACTGCAACATCCTTCTCTGGGGGGGTTCAGACCAGTGGCTAGTCCAATTGGAAGCAAACTTCCAAACCACACCAAAGAATAGACCTTTCGGATTTGAGAAATTCTGGATCGAACATCCCACCTTCAAGGAGAACATCAACCAATGGTGGCGGGAGGAACAACCGGAGCAAGGGACAAGGATGTTCAAACTATATAAGAAACTCAAGTACATCAAACATAAACTCAAGGAGTGGAACAAGGAAATCTTTGGAAACATAAACCAAGAAAAAAGAAATATTGAAGACAGAATGAGGAAACTCCGGGAAATGTGCATAGACGGGGGCTATATAGAGGATCGAAAAAGGGAAGAGATCCAAATGACCTAGGAATGGGAAGCAAGATGCCAGCAGGAAGAGACTCTATGGCGCCAAAAGTCCAGAATCATGTGGCTAAAGGAAGGAGAGCGGAATACCAAGTTTTTTCATAGAACAACCATTGCTAGAAGAACCCACAACAAAATCCTAAAAATTTGGGGTCAGGTTGGGATTGAGAAAGAATCCCACAAGGAGATTGAAAATATACTGGTAAATCACTTCCAAGGGATAGCCCAGGAACCCAACCAAGACCGAACGGAGGCCATACAAAGGATAACTCAGCACATCCCCAGGCTAGTTACCGAGGAACAAAATATCAATCTAAACAAACCCATCACTAAGGACGAAATTGACCAAGTGGTCCAGGAGATGCCCAACGGAAAGGCCCCAGGTCTAGATGGGTTCACAGTGGAATTCTTCAAAGCCTGTTGGGAAGTGGTCAAACATGACGTTTATGGGGTGGTGGAAGACTCCACACTTTCGACCTCCATTCTGAAAGTGCTAAATGCCACAATGATTACTCTAATCCCCAAAGAAAATGAAGCAAGGACCCCAGACCACTACAGACCCGTAGCTTTATGCAATGTGGTTTATAAGATAATCTCCAAAGTCATAGCGAACAGATTGAAACCTCTCCTACCCACACTGATTTCCCAGGAATAAACAAGTTTTGTAGAAGGGTGAAAAATTTTGCACAACATCATCCATGCCCATGAGCTGATACACACACTGAAAATCCAGAGGAGAGGGGGGATGATAATCCAACTTGACCTAGCAAAGGCTTATGACAAAATTAACTAGCACTATATGGTCAAGACTCTGGAAGCCTTTGGCTTCGCACAGCACTGGATCAACTGGATTGTCATCCTAGTCTCAATGAAAAGTTACTCACTCTTAATCAATGGAGCCCCAGCCAAACCCTTCTAGCCTTCAAGAGGCATCAGAAAAGGAGACTCGCTTTCACCCTTCATGTTCATCCTGATGATGGAAGGACTCGGTAGAAGCATAAAAAGCGCAACTACAACAGGAGAAATAACAAGCATCAAACCTTTCGAAAACTGCCCTACCTCCATGCACCAACAGTTCGTTGATGACACCTTACCCCATGGCACACCCACGGTCAAGGAAGAAAAAGCCTATAAAAGAATCTTAGAAGAGTTTGGGGAAGCCTCGGGAGCGGAGATCAATCACTCCAAATCCATGATCTATTTCTTCAATACCAACCCTGCAATTCAAATAAACTTGGCAAACATTTTGGGGTTTGAACGCAAAACACTCCCAACAAAATACTTGGGAATCCCCCTGACGAACAAAGCATGCAAAATGGCAACGTGGGAAGGAGTGATCAACAAACTACAGGAGAGGGTGAAAAACTGGACTTACAGATCCCTCAACCTATCGGGGAGACTTATCCTGACCAAAGTGGTTCTGCAAGCAATTTTGACCTATATGATGTCAGTGTTTCCTGCTCCCAAAGGAATACTACAAAAAATAAGAGCCATCCAAAGGGACTTCCTATGGAAAGGAGCGGAAAATAAGAAAAAATGTGCCCTGGTGGCTTGGGAGAAGGTTTGCAAACCAAAATGCAAAGGAGGCCTGGGGTTACAAGACCCACAAGTAACCAACGAAGCCTACAGGGCGAAACTCTGGTGAAGATGGGTCAAAGAAAAATCATTACCGCGGGCAAACCTATGGAAGGCCAAGTATGCCCCAGACATCAACGACCAGGAGCGAATTCATTTTATGGGCACAAGGGAGGGATCAACCATATGGAATCTATCCTGGTGCAACAAAACCTAGATCCATAAACACAGCTTCTGGGAAGTGAGGAATGGTAAAACAACCAGATTATGGGAGGACACGTTGCAACAGGAACCCAGAATGGAAAATCCAGACAGGGAGGAACTCCAACAGGAAATGATCGCACAAGGAAAATCAAAATCCATCACTACTGGAAACA
Organism: Picea engelmannii; assembly: GCA_009831015.1. NCBI lineage: Eukaryota > Viridiplantae > Streptophyta > Pinopsida > Pinales > Pinaceae > Picea > Picea engelmannii. The sequence goes on from ML795379.1 coordinate 493,267, forward strand.
AGAAAATGATCACGATAGATGGAGGATCTGGGACAAACTCAATCCACAAAATAGAGATCGGATCGCAAAAATAATGAAAGAGGTGGAGTAGGAATTGGGGAAAAGGAAAATTGTAGTCTCAGAATAAGAGGACCAATTAAGATGGGGCAGGAAAAATGGTGGGGAATTCAACTTAAAAGAAGCTTGGAATTACATCGCGGACTAGGACCAAGAAGATCCGGCGCAACAGTGGGGAAAGATTTGGGGCAACCCCGAGTGGCCAAAAATCAAAATGTTCAAATGGCTAGTACTTCACAACCGAATTCTAACCTAAGAAAACCTAAGGAAAAGTGGTTTCATAGGCCCATCACGATGCCACCTCTGTCAATCTAAGGAAGAAACAACAAATCACCTCCTCGATGAATGTAATTACATAGCAGAGATCTAGGATTGGGCGGCAGGCATCTTTTGCCAGTCCAATAGGACCCGAGCTAACATCAGCGCAACCATCAACAACTGGAATGAGAGTTACAGTGAAAATGAAATGGTGAACCTATGTTGGAATCTATCGGGGATGTTCATATGGGCAATATGGAAAGAAAGGAATCGGCACATCTTCAGGGATGAAAGCCTTCTGGAAGGGAAACTCAAGGAAGCAATAATCTCACAAATATGAGAAACAATACAGAACCGCAAATGCCATACCGAAAAAGTGCAACTCACAGGCCAGAACTCACGCATCCTGGAAGCTTTTCACCTAAAAGACAGGCGCAACAACACACGGGTAGGGCAACCACCGCAACTCCAAATAGGAGAGCGCAACTGGACACCCCCTCCGGTAGGTTTCCTCAAGTTGAATTTTGACGGGGTGGCAAAAGGAAACCCAGGAATGGCAGGGATGGGAGGGGTGATCAAATATAGTGGTGGTAACATAATATGGTTGTTCGCTGGGAGTATGGGAAACTCAATCAACAACGCAGTGGAATTTGGAGCTCTGGAGCTCAGTCTTGAAATTCTAAGTCGCGAAAGGATGACAAACACTATCGTGGAAGGTGACTCCACCTTGGTTATCAACACGGTGAAGAGACTCCAAAATGGCACCAGAGTGGGCAAGGTTCAAAGACATTGGCGCTTGGCACACTCCCTACAAAAAATCCAGGAGCATCTGCAAATGATGAACACAGTGGAGTTGCATTGGGTACACAGGTCAGCAAATGGCCTGGCGGACAGAATCGCCAATGAGGGGGTTAGCAAGGAAGGTCTGGAACTAGACACTACCTGAATCAACATCCCGAATGGACAATTCAGAATAGACTACATCCAACTAGCGACAAAAGATCGTGATGATAGCTTAAGCAAGGAAGTTCACATCGAGGAGGGAAGCGCAATGCCTAGAGAAAGGCATGAAGGACCCAGGTAGGATATGACTGCCCAGCACTCGACCACCAATTACAACACAGGATCATATTGTACAATAGGCGAGGGTATGGCAACAAGGTCATGTCAATAGTAAGATTTGCAGGGAAAGACTGTGGGAAAGTATAGACGGTAAACAACAGGCAGCGAATGACGTAAGCGAAGAGGGATTGAGACAGACCAGTATCAATACACCACGCCAGAGAACAGGTACGGGGAGTAGCATAGTGGGATATCAAGTGAGCAAGGGCAAAGGCCGACACAAGGATAACGGTCGAGTCATCATGATCATACGTACAGTGACGGGGAAAAAGGATGGGAAGGTTCACCTCTACGAGCAGACCATGATTGGAAGGACGATTCCGAAGCAAGGGAAGTTCAATAAGAGCATAAACAACAGAAATAGATGCAAACAGGAAGAACGCAACTGCAAGGGCTACCACATAGACAAGGGAAGGGAAAGGAGGAACCCTTGTGAAGACAGGAACAGATTGAGAATCCAACAAAGGAGTTGCCATAGGCCAAACGGGATGGTGCGAATGAAGCGAACGCACAACAAAAGAAACCCCCCGAGGAAGGAAACTTCGAACAGTCCTCAGTGGGTCTCAAGGATGGAGCAAGCGACAAAAGACACGGAGGGCACCTTTCATAATCTGGTTGCACTGAAAGGAAAAGTGACCATTACCCGGTGGGAAAAGGAAATCAAATAAAAACGCAAGGGCTAAGCATGGGATGCTCTGAATCAGGAAGCGGACTGGGTAACTAACTCGGGCGCCACGCAGCCTAGGGAAACCCTCTACCACAAAACAGTGGAGATGGCATGGCTAACAAAGATGATGATCGACAAAGTGAGCTCAGAAATGGAAGACGCCAGACTGGAGGACAACAAGGAACACAAAAAACTATTGAACGAAATATTGAGTCGCCTCAACAGTCTGGAAACCATTACCACACTGCTAGTTGAGGTCGAGAAGGAATAGAAAGCCAAGATGGAGTGGTTGGCTGCTCAAGTCCACCTCTACACGTGCTACGTCCATCACATGGAAATCACGTCAGCCGACGGAAACAGAGTGCCAGCACATATCAAAAAGACCTGCACGATCTCCCAGAAGGAGGAGAACAAGGGATAGGTGGATGAAGGAAAGAAACATATCATTGTCTTGGACTAGTGTATGGTTAGTCTATCGTCAAGTCAGTCTGGTCAATCGAGTGTCAATCTCAGCTTCTGTTTTTTTTTTCATGTATGTTGTGCTTATCTTTTCAAAAACTAGATATGGTAGGACTGGGTTGGTTTCCCATGGTGGCAGTCCAGTCCCACCCCTCGTTTATTTCATAAAACGCAACTCAGGAACCTCTGGTCTGAATTCTTTTTTGGCAAACCAGGAAGTCCCCCTTTTTTGTATCATAACTCTCCTTTAGTAATACAGGCTCTTACACTCACTTACGAAAAGAAAAAAAACATTTTATGGTATAAAATGGAAAAATAATGCATTTAATAATACATTTTCTGGTATAAAATGGAAAATAATATGATACATTTTATTATATATATACAATTAAAATAGTTTAGATTTTATTTTATTTAAAAAGTTTAATACCAATTTAAAATCATTAAATATTTGAATTTATTAGAAGTGAATTCAATTAAAAAATAATAATAAAAATAAGAAAATAGAAATAATAAGGGATAGTTATTATTGATTGTAATCTGTGAATGCAACTTGACTCATCACAAGAAAAATGGTGACCACCTAGAATAACGCATTGGTGGTAACCATATGCATTTGAATCTTAGGGTCCAAATGCCTTTGGATCTTGGGTTGTTAACCAAATGCCTTTGGGTCTTGTACAGTTAACGTCTTTCCTTACATACTAAGAAAACAAACTCTTAACCAAGTAGAAGCAATTTTAGATCATAATTCATAACTAAGTAATAATATATAATATAAATAAAAAAATAAAAATAATATACAAAATAAAGGAAATACACCCTATCACGTCCTCCTCTTAGAAACAAGCCTCTCCCCCATTGAAAGCATGGCTATGACTAGATACCTAATGTATAAGAACAAGTTAAACAACATGGAAGACAAGAGGCTTCCTAAAATTGCTTCAAAATCGAGTCATAACCACCATCGACTCAAGCGAGGATGGCATAAAGATATGCCCGGTCTTGGCTAAACTATTGGGGAATCATGGAATATGTCATTTTGCAAAATAAAGATACTATTAAAAAAAAAGTCAAATCAAAATTTAAGGAGAAAATGTGGTGTGATAAAGAGTTAGAGGAAAAAAGAAAATTAAGGTATTATAAGGATGTAATCAACCCTAATCTAGAAGATCAAAATTATCTATTTGTTTTGCCAAGTGTAAATAAAAAAATAAACATTGCTAAGAAAAGGACAAATTCTCACTGGCTCCATAGTGAAAGTGGGTGTTGGTCAATTTCTAAAACCCCATGGGATGAAAGAGTGTGTCACCTTTGTGACACTAAGAAGGTTGAAGATGAAAAGCATTTTCTCTTAGATTGTCCAGCCTATACCCATATTGGATCTCATTTTCAAAATATTTTTCACTCTACCAACCTTCCTGACCTCTTAACTCAACAAAAGTATGGTGATCTTGGAAAGCTTCTCTTAATGTTTTTCGAGCACAGAAACAAAATTCTAAAGAATCGCAAATAATCACTTACCCTCTTAAGATCCAATAAACCAATTAAATATCATCATTATCAACAAAATATATATATATATATATTCCCTTATTAATCATAATAATAGTAATCCTAAGAATATATATATATATATATATCTCTTCCCTTATTAATCATAATAATAGTAATCCTAATAATAACTTCACTCGTGTGTTAATCTTCTCACCAAATAAAAATGATCGACGAAGTGCATTTTATATATAATATTTCATAAATAATGTAAAAGTGGTTTTTATATAAAAATGATCGACGAAATGCATTTTATTTTATATATATATATATTTTTTATAATATTTCATAAATAATGTAAAAGTAGGTTTTATATAAGTTCTCAATTTTATAATAATTATAATATATAAATTTAAAAATAATCATTAAAAACATTTTTAAAACATATATATATATATATATATATATATATATATATATATATATATATATATATATATATATATATATATTAAATCATTAATACCCAAAAGTTATATTTTTATGGTTTTCATTGGTTTCTTTTTAATTCTTTCTACTTAATATCTTGCCATGCTCTCTTAACTATTTATATACCCAATATGTTAGACTCGTGTACGGTGAATTTATAAGTAATAAGCATATATAATAATTATTATTTTAAATATTATAAAATAAAATTGATAGTGATTATCAAATTAAAAGATATTACATAATAGTTGTTTGTCTTTTAAGTTTTAAATTGTACTTTGGTACTCCTTTATATATTCTTATTGTATGTGGTGTTTGCAAGTTAGTGAGTGGATTGGAACTAGCTTATTGCTAAAGTCCAAAAAAAGACGAGTTATTGGTGCATGTGGTGGCTCTCTCTTAGAGGTTGTTTCACACTCATTAAAGCGGTGCTTGAAGGGTAGCATGTGTATTAGATGGCTCTAGCAACCATACCTGCTACGGTTCTCACAAATCTCCGCAAACTGATCTATAAATTTCTCTGGTCGGGCTGCTCTGAACTTTCTCGACAGCATCTTTGCAAATGGAAAACTCTGTCCAAACCAAAACACAAAGGCAGTTGGGGCCTACAAAATTTACAGCATTTGAGTCATGCACTCGCGGCCTCCACCCTCTAGCGTGTGTTGACTTCTTATGGCATATGGCACTCTATCATTAAAGAAAAATACCTCAGTGATCACTCTGTTAATAACTGGCTGCAAACCGAATCTGTCACCACTAGGGCCACCAGAGTGACTTCATATTTTTGGAGGAATTTAATTAAATCAAAACGCTTGATCTCCTCATGGCTCTGTTGGCTTCCAGGATCAGGGCATTTTATTGAGCTTGGTCGAGACTGAATACTTGGTCTGGGCGACGTCTCTATACTCCCTCCTTGGCTAGTATCCCATCTCCATTCAAAAAATGTTTGGTTTCTTTACCAAGCCAAAGTTCGCTCTATATTGGCTCATATACCAGACAGTTGGATCACGAGCGATGCACTTTGTCTCAACACAAATCTAGCATCTATTTGGAATACCTTTTGCTTAGCTCTTACACTCTTGGGTATACACCTTAACAATTCAAATGATACACTCCAGTGGTTGGGGGGAAACCATTCGAGACATTTAACAGTCCATAATGTCTATGCAGACATTGCAAACACACTCTGGCACACAAACATCAACGAATGGAGAAAACAATTGTGGTCCTGGCAGCTCCCGCCCAAGATAAAATTCTTCACTTGTCTAATGATTGCGTATAAATTGAATACATGGGACATATTCCAAAAAAAAGGGCTGGACTGGGCCAAACTTTTGCCACTTGTGTCACATTGATGTTGAATCTGCATATCATCATTTTATTAATTGTTCTTTTGCCAGAAAAGTTTGGGACAGAATTGCATTGGTGCTCAATATCAAAACCATTTGGGACGGGCCTAACCTCTCAAGTTGTTTTGACCATTGGTCTCTTAGAGAGCACAAACATATGCATCTCCCTTCCTTGGTTTGCTGGTCTATTTGGTTGATCAAGAATAAAACATTTTTTTTAAATGGAATCCCTTCCACTAGAATTGCAGTTTACAAAACTCTTGGTTTTCTTAAAACCTGGAATGAGCTTCACTCTAACAAGACAAGATTGCAGCACAACAAACAGGTTCCTGACTTAGAGGACATCCCAACAGGTTGGTTCAATGGAGCAGCGCAATCTAATGGCGAACAGAGTGGCGCTGGAGGGTTTATCAGAATCACAAAAAACTTTATCTATAAATGGAATTTCAACTATGGACTGAACACCAACACCAGGGAAGAACTATTGGGTGCTTGGGCTACGCTATACTTGGCATCTAGACTTCATATTAAAACCCTTCAGAGGGGATTCTAGGACTATTATTGAGTGGTTGAACAACAGGGGTGAACTTCAAGCAATCTTCCTCTTAGCTTGAAAATACAGAATTAGACTACTTCAGCCCGCTTTCAAAAAACTCAGCTACAATCACATCTATCATCAACATAACAAATCAGCAGACCATCTTTCAAAGGTCGCTCTCAAGAAAAACGTGGGTATCATAACTTATAACCACTTGATAGATGGTCATGAGAGCCCTCCTCTATTTCTAACACTTTTCTAAGATCAGCTTCTCTCTTGCAATGGTCTCCTTTGATCTGAAATCTAGATTTTTACTTTGGGTCACAAAATACTAATCTATTTTATAGAATTCTGGTTTATTCGCTAGTTGGGACAGCTCCCCCTAGCAGCTTTCTTTGTTTTTCTCGCCTTTACTTCTTATATGAACTTTCCATCCTTGTTGGTCGAGAAACCATTATAAGCAAAAATTGTTTTTTCATTTATCAGTAGTCACTTCAACTGCAATTGTAATCATCGATTTGAAGAACACATTATATATTAATATAATAGAGAAATTTTCGTGATGAAAAAAAAAAAAAAAAAATGGATAAAATCTTAAAGCATGGAAATTAAAATCAACAAATGGTCATGTAAATTTAAATCATACATATGATTTATTTAAACAATTATGATTTTGAATGCCATATTAACTTCAACATGATGACGTTTGGTCATGTTAGTATGGATGGGGTAACCATGTAAGTATCAATATGCTACTTGAGTAAATTACATTTGTGGTTTACTATGTTAAAATATTTATAATGGTCATGTAAATTTAAATCATGCATAAGATTTATTTAAACAATTATGATTTTGAATGCCATATTAACTTTAACATGATGACGTTTGGTCATGTTAGTATGGATGGGGTAACCATGTAAGTATCAATATGCTACTTGAGTAAATTAAATTTGTGGTTTACTATGTTAAAATATTTATTAAAAAGGAATCATTTTTCATTTTTATTAATTTGCCAACACGTTTATAATTTTTCTTATTTGAAAATTCAAAATAATTACATGAAAATTAAATAGGAAAGTAAGGTCATAGTTTTAATTACCTTAAGCATCACTTAAAATTATGACAAACAAAATATGTAATATTATATTTTGGATGGTTTTTATGGATAAAACCATGTATGTTTTGGAGGATGAAAATCAACCTATAAGTTTTTAAGCCCTAGAGATAAAACAAATTCCTTATAGAAGAGTTTGCCTAAATTCATGGATTATGAGAAATATGTTGGTTCTTATGTTTTAAATCATGGTTTGTGGTTTTAAAACGTGGATTATGCATTTATTCCATGTTTTGGGGGCTTAAAATCCATCTATAAAGCCATTAACCATATTACATGCTTGTTTTGGGGGCTTAAAATCCATCTATAAAGCCATTAACCATGATACATGCTTTTTAGATGAAATTTCTGCCTTAATAGGGGATTAGGATCCTATTACATAAAATAAGGCAATCTAGATGATTCTTATGAACTATATTGTCATTTTAGATCCTAAATCATTTCAAGCATAAACCATGGATTTTTCTCAAGTCTAGAAGCTATCCACAAGGCCCTAAACCATGGTACAAGCCTTTGAGATGGAGCTATTACCTTCTAAACTGAATAAGGGCCTTGTTACATAAATTAGAGATGATGGATGATTATTGTGGCTTAACAATGGTTTCAAAGTATAAACCATGGAATTTTCCCTTCTTCCATGTCTTATATGTTCAAAAGCCATTTACAAAGCCTTAAATCATGGTACATCACTTAGACATGGAATGTTTGCACTACAAAAGAATTAAAGGCCAATTTCATGGATTAGTGGCAATTCATATGGTTTTTGTAGCCTTAACCACAGTCTAGGGTCATTGATAATGGATTATGTGCCTAATTTGCGTTTTATGACCTTAAAAACATTTACATGGCCTTAGTCTATCATTTAGGCCTTACAAATGGAAATTTTACTCTTTATAAGGATTAATAGCCAAATTTCATGAATTAGGGGTCATCATATGATTATTCTAGATTAAGTCATGCTTAAAATCCATTTATGGAGCCTTGAACCACAGTGTGGATTTTAGAGATGGGTTTCTACCCTATGAAAGCATTGGGGGACCAATTCCATGGATTAGGAGCAATATTAATGGTCCTTACTACTTAAAAATCAGGGTTTGGGGGCCTTAATCTATTTTTAGGGGACTTAAAATCCATTTATAGAGCTACTATAGGGCCTAAACATATATCTTAAAATGTTTTGTTTAACCATTTGTTGCTGCCATGATTGACAACAAGTATCCATTACTTGCAATTTGATGGTTTTGGGGGGCTTACCATTATAATCATTTATGCATAGTTGTAAAAACATATTGTGTTGATGATATACTACTTTGTATATTGTGTATATGATATATGATGAGCACAATATTAATATTTTTTTTAGTATGTATGTAATTCAAATAACACACTTGCTTTTTGAATTCTAACACACTATCATTTTAAAGGCCTCACAAACCAGCATAGCAGATGACATGGTTGCTTGAGTTTCAGGTTTGGCATACTAATAAATTATCAGTTGGATTATAATAAGTAAACCTATTATAATTTGTTGCATTTCTTATTAATAGGATTTTTTAAGGTCATAGACAAGTTAGGTTCATGGATTTACTTTGACGAAGTAACTCAAGGGGACCCTCTAAGTCTATGGAATGAGGGGCACAATATATATGTTGGACACGCATTGAATAAAATTTAAAGTGGGTGTAGGAAGGGGAACTAACAATTTTGCAGAGCTTTTGGCACTAAAGCTCTCTCTTATGCTAGCAATGAAAAAAAGGTGCTCATATAATTCAAGTTTTGGGGGATTCTCAAGTGGTGATAAAGTGGATGGGGGGATCTTATTCTTTAGATAATTTTATGTTATGTCCCTTATTTGATGAAGATCCAAATTATTAAATTAGTGTTTAGTTATATATCGTTTGATCATGTATATAGAGAAAGTAATAAACAAGCTCATGGATTATCCAAAGTTGGTTTGTTGTTGGACCCAAGTATCCTGCAGATTTGGGAGGGGGAGGGAGGAGGAAGGGCATGTCTCATCTACGTCCATATTTTTATTAGAGTTGTTTTTAGGGCATGAAGATGGTTTCAATATTTAGGATGGTTGTTCATGAATGCTTTATATCTGGAATGATCTAGATTGTTCTAATTGTTTTGGATTTTGTTAGATTGTGAAGATATTATATGGATCTAAATAGCACTAAAATTCCTCTCCTTAAGGGGATGAATGTCTTTGAAATATTTTGAGATGTGTATGGTTAGATAGTGTAGTATATGTGAAGAACACTATTTTAAGGGATATACGTGAGATAAGCCTTCCTTTTTTAAGGAATTTTGAAATGCTACTCAACATTTATAGAATGTAATTTCATATTTGATATAATGAAATATGAAGAAAAAAATCAATGCACAAAAAAAGCTTTCCATTTTGATAATAGTTTTAAATATGTTTGATGTCCTTTTGTTATGGAAATAGAGAAATGTAGAGTTAGGTATCACAAAGCGAGGTAGACTAGAGTGAGGTAGAGACGAGAAAGGAAGACTAGAGTGACGAAAAGTAGAGCGAGGTGAGGTGGAGAAAGGTAGAGAAGAGTGAGGTAGAGTAAAATAAAGTGAGGCAGTGTAGAGAAAAGTGAGGCAAAGTGGGGCATAGCAAATCAAGATGGGGTATAACGAAATGAGCTAGAGAAAAAAGTGAGTCAAAGTATAGAATAGAGAGAAAGAGAATAGTAAAGATAGGTAGAACAAAGTAGAGAAAGAAAAACTAGACTACAGTTAGGCAGACCATAGCAAAGTGAGACGAATTATAAAAAGTGAGTTGGAGTATATATAGAGCCACCACATATGAAATTTTGAAGGAAATGTTGTCTAGAATTGGAGAGATTCCTTCTTAAGAAGAAACAATGGAATATTGTTAGAAGGAATCTAGAGAGGATTTTAAGATTGTAATGTTGAAGAAGGTTTATTTGGAGAAAACAAAATTTTATCCCTTAATATACATTAATACCATGTGGATTGTAGGAGAAATGTCCAAGCTCAGGGAAAGAGGCATGACTCGCAAATTCATGGATCTTTGTCCAAATCCTAAAATATTATATCATGAGAAAACGGAAACCCTTAAGGGAGTTTTGATTTGTCCCTCTTAGTAAGGGGTTACTTTCTAGCAATTTTTTCTTCATAAGAGTGAGAGGGAGTTTTTGATGGGGGTTCATGGTTCACAAATAAGGTATGGTTATTCATGAAATATTGGACCATTGGATTTGATGTAAGAATTAGCAGGTCCATTGGATTTGATGTAAGGATTAGCATATCATCCAAAACTTTGGTTTGTTTATATTTACCCTTCCTTCTCTTTAAATTGTAGAACAAATATTACTTAAACTAAAAGATTAGATACTCAATGAAATCCTTAATTAAATCATCATAGTTAACCTCAAAAGGGAAGTTGGTAATATATGCTTGAATATGTATTACTTAAAAATCATAAAGGCAATATCTAAAAATGGTGTTCAAATGGAAAGAACATCATAAATATGGTTGTTTATAGAGAAAAGTCCCTAAAAGGTTCGGGCTTCCAAAATATGACGAGGAAAGGTTCCAAAAAATAAACCCAAAGAGAAGGGAAAATGTTAGTGGTTTGAAAAGTCAAAAGTTATTATTAAGGGTACTAATATCCATCTTCAAAATCAATTTGAATTCTTAAAGTAGTAAGTAGAATATTAAGATAATTGAAAATATTTGTAAAAACTTAGATATGCAAAACCCTAATATGTAAGTAAAACTTTCAAAACTTAAAAAGGAATATGCATTTCAAAGTAACAAATTAAACTAAAGTCCAAACATTCCAAAGGTTAATGTCGAAAAGGGCATTCTCCAAAGGTTAAAAAGGAATATGCATTTCAAAGAGTAACAAATTAAACTAAATTCCAAAGGTTCATGTTGAAAAGGGCATTCTCCAAAGGTTGCACATCAAAGAAGCTCATTATTTCCAATTCTTTTAATCTTATTATTACGTGATCCAAAACAAATAAACTTGATGTGGATTTTAGGTCACTGATCAACCACTTTATTTCCAATTCTTTTAATCTTATTATTACGTGATCCAAAACAAATAAACTTGATGTGGATTTTAGGTCATTGATCAACCAAACAATTGTTAAGAAAATTTAAGAAGAAAATAAAATGAATATTGTCTATGAAACTCTAAATAGTTGAAATAATTAATCAAAAGAAAATAAAAGGTCCTTGTCTCTTTAAAGTCGTATATTTAACTTTTATAGGGATCAAATCCTAAACTTATCTCTTCAAAGTCACAAACTTAACACTTATAGGGATCAAATCCTAAACTTATCTCTTCAAAGTCACAAACTTAATTCTTATAGGGATCAAATCCTAAACTCCCATTTGGGAGTCATTTTATGAATTTAGTCATGAATATTATTATGTGGAACATTCAAAGTATTGACCCAAAGTCATTTACTTAACTCTTATAGGGATCAAATCCTAAACTCCCATTCAAGAGTCATTTTATGAATTTAGTCATGAATATTATTATGCGGAACATTCAAAGTATTGACCTAAGATTAAAAAGAGAAGTCTTAAAAAGAAAATTGACTTGGAAAAATTTTAATTTTTTTTTATTCAATAAATTAACTTTGATTAGGATACAATTGAATTAGTTAAAAATTTATTATGGAGGCAAGTGGTAAGTTATTAGAGTCTACAAAAGCTTTACATGTGAAAGTCATATATACATATTAGAGATTCTTATTGTAGTTGGTGGTTATGTCAATAATGACAATGATTTACAATAAAGATTCATTGGGTGACCATGCTTGAGGAGGAGGTATATCTACGACAATATGGTTGCAAGCCCTTATGGTTGTTCCCTATTAGAAAAAACATTGAGAATACCTTGTTTGGAATATATAGGATTTTATTGGATGGTACATACATAGATATTTTGCTTGAAATTTTATTCGGGCAATTGGATCACGCTAATCTAGATTTTTAGGTGGTTTTGTTTTAAATGTCATTATTAGGTTTTCATGTTAGATTAATACTTGTTATTCTAAGAGTTACTACAATGGAACTTCTCAAAGAAAAAATCATATGCAAAACCCTAACCCTCTGTTATTTCCCTAAATGAACCTTCCTAAACTTAAAAAAGAATACACATTTCAAAGAGTAATATTTCCTATCATTCAAGATGAATCTTGAAAGGTTGCCTCAAAGAGGCTTGTTATTTCCAACCATTTTGGTCCTATTAGAACATAATCTAGAACAATAAACCTCGTGTGAATCAAACTAGGGAATTAGGTAGGAAAACAATGACAATAATAAAATGAATATTTCCTATGAAAGCCAAATAATTTATTACAGGGAAATAAAAATCCCCTATCTTTTCAAAATAAAAATAAAAAGCATGTTTATAAGGTCCATTCACTCTCAATGGGATCAAACCATAAAATTCTATTGAGGGGAATAATTTCATGAAGTTGGTTATGAATATTATATAGGGAACGTCGTAGGTATAGGCCCGTGATTTGAAAACAAGGGACTTAAAAAGAAACGTGACATGGAAAAACTTGATATTTTTATTCAACAAACTAAGCTTGATTGTATACAATTGAATTAGTTAAAAGTTGATTATGAAGGGGGGATACTAGTGTTAGGAAGATAAACTTCCACGCTAAACCTAGTAGAAGAGAAGATGACAAATTTAAACTAGAAAGTAAATGACAAAGAAATCACACAATACGCGGGTATTTTACCCTAGAAACCAAACAAGAAAACCATCATTCCTTGAGTGTATTGCTCTCTTATTGTCTTATTCATTCAGAATTAAAGGTTACATGTCTAAACTTGGTCTACACCTAAGACATAATCGACATCATACTCTCTTGCTTACACAAGAACATCTATGTAGCCAATTCATCTTACATCTACATGACCAATATCCTCTAACATATTGATCTAAATATTATCTTCTATAGTATTATTTCACACCTTATTTATAGGATTTACAGTAGGAAAACCCTAAATAAAGGCATCAAAAAGTGGTTATAGATCCACATAGATCGTTGGCTACAAATATCGTGAATCTCAGGATTTTGTTACAGTCGACTACTAGTTGACCTCCATTCGATCTTCAGTCAGTTGCCACATGACCTGCTGACAACCTCTTGTCAGGTAACCTCTTAGACTTGACGTAAATTACTTCAACTTCGACTTTTCCCGATCAATCACTTCGACCTTCGAATTTCACCCCCAATCCATCCACCTCAACTAGAATTTCACTACAAAGAATATAGCAACCCAACATTCTCCCACTTATTGTATTCTTTGCTAAACTAGGACTTTCCTAAAAAAAATTCACAAACCCAGGGAAGCATTGCCCATTGCCTCTCTACACCAAGAGAACTTCACAGCACTCACAGACTTGGTCAAAAAGTCTTCTATGTTTTCCAACGTGCCTAGTTTCTCCAATAGCACCTTGTTACCTTCCACCTTGTCTCTTATAAAATGGTATTGTACGTCAATATGCTTATTCTCATAATGATAAGTTGGGTTATTTTCCATGAATATTGTGCTTTGATTGTCGCAATTAATATTCATAGATTTCTTCTCAAACCCGATCCCTAAGCACAACCTTTGCATCCATACTGCTAATTTACTTCCATGAGTTGTTGCCATGTACTAAACTTATGTTGCTGACAAGGCTATGGTTGCATGTCGCTTACTCATCCAACTGATTTCTCTATTGAACATCTTGAACACATATCCATTAGTCAACCTTCGTCGATCAAGATATCAAGCCCAACCAGTGTCGAAAAATACATGTACATCTACTTTATTGTCAACTCCAAGTTTCCCTTGGTAGCATATAGCATAATAGTTGTGTGCCACACAAGTACCTTAATACTCTCTTGACAGTTGTCCAGTGCTCTTTTCCAAGTGTCAACATGTATCTACTCAATGCTCCCACTGCATGGGCAATGTCTGGTTGAGTGCATACCATCACATACAATAGACTACCAACAACACTTGCATAGGGAACACATTCCATGTCCTCTATTTCTTCCTATGTCTTTGGATATTGTTCATTAATTATCCTTGCTCCCACAAGAATTGGCACCTTTACAGGCTTGCAATCCTGCATGTTGAAACGTTTCAAGATTGTTTCAATATATTTCCTCTGGTTCAACCAAATCTTTCTAAGTACCTGATCTCTCTTGATATCCATTCCAAAAATGAAGTTTTTTGCATTGATTTCATTCATGTTGAACTTGGAGGATATCTTCTTCTTCACCTCCTTTATTATGTCCATGTTGTTTCCGATCAGCAACATGTTGTCAACATACAATGCTACATACATGAAACTCCCACCCTCTTCCTTGGAATATATGTAGTGATCAATGTTGCCTCTAACAAATCCTAAACTAAGGATGTATGTGTCAAAGTTTTGATACCACATCCTTGGAAATTGCTTTAGACCATAGAGGGATCTTTTCAACTTTCACACCAAATCTTTCTTTCCCTTTACTACGAATCCTTCAGGTTGTTTCATGTAGATTTCTTCTTCCATATCCCCATGTAGGAACGTTGTCTTCACATCAATTTGTTCTATCTTGAGATCAAATGTTATAGCCAGATAAATTATTACTCTAATGGAAGTTAATTTTGCAACAAGGGAAAAATTTTCACTGAAGACGACTCCTCCGACTTGGGAATATCCTTTCACTACTATTCGAGCTTTGAATTTCTCGACTTGGCCTATTACGTTCATATTTTTCTTGAACACCCATTTGCTATTGATGGGATTTCTTCCAATAGGTAATTTGACTAAATCCCATGTCTCATTCTTATGCAAGGATTCCATCTTTTCAACCATGACGTCCTTCCAGAGTCTACTCTTTTTCGAGTCGACTGCTTCCTTGACCGACTTGAGCTCATAGTGAGTGGAAGTTAACACAAATGCGAAATAGAAGTCAAATGTACTATACCTTTCGACTGGTTTTCTTACTCGTTCAAACCTCCTTACAAACAGGGTCGGTTGTTTCACCTCTTCATTTGATTCAGTTGACTCATCTGAATCATATTCTTCGTGTTAGAAAAATAGGACCGCGGAGCAATAAAATAAAAAAAATGCAAAAACAAAAACACAGAAGACACACAATACAAGAGAGACACAGATTTACGTGGTTCACCCAGTGTGGGATACGTCCACTAGAGAAATTGCCAGGTCCTTCCTTTATTATTATCCAGCAAATGAAGGGATACAAACCACAGCAAAAACCCGTTGTAACTTCCTCTTCTTTCTCTCACAGTCTCCTCTCTCAGAATACAATATTCACCCTCGTACATAGCCGCACTACATTTCCCTCATAAAAGAGGGTTGCCTTCTAGGGAAAAAACCCTAACATAATCTCTACCGTTAGATCTGTGACCTTATAATGAACGGTCCAGATTTAGAATGAAATTACAATATACTTTTATAAGGCAATTTTTGCTT
This sequence comes from Picea engelmannii, assembly GCA_009831015.1. NCBI lineage: Eukaryota > Viridiplantae > Streptophyta > Pinopsida > Pinales > Pinaceae > Picea > Picea engelmannii. The sequence goes on from ML795379.1 coordinate 509,308, forward strand.
TGGGGGCCCGCTTGCCCCCAGACCCCCCGGACCCCGCAGAGGGGGTACCCCCCCTCTGCACTCCCCCGCGTGGAAGAGTGTACATACTTCTGGGGTGTAAATACTTCATGGGGTATAGACACGGTTGAAAGCAAAGGACCTCTGCATCAGGAAGATAATCAGGCTCCACAACCAACAATCTCCCACTTGGAGACTGATCTCAACAACTCCACTGCTGCTGTATATGTTGGACTTTGAACCTTCTTGGACCTGGCAAATTTCGCATCTTGATCTTCAATCTTGAAGACCAACTGAAACTGAGCAAGAACTCAATTTCTCCCTGGTTACTCCCTTTGTTAACATGTCAGCAGGATTTTGGCTAGTGTGTATATTTTCCATCTTCAATTATCCATCTTCCAAAGCGGATCGTATGAAGTGGTACCTCAACTGTATATGCTTAGTCTTCGAATGGAAGGTTGAGTTCTTTGCAAGGTGAATGGCACTTTGACTGTCACGGTACAACTTGTTGATCTCCTGCTTCTTTCCCAATTCCTCCATAAACCTTTGTAACCAAATCATCTCTTTACTAGCCTCTGTAGCAGCAACATACTCTGCCTCTGTTGTTGAAAGTGCAACAACCTTTTGCAGTTTTGAAATCCAACTTACTGTTGTT
>ML795379.1:514071-536118 GCA_009831015.1 Picea engelmannii
TTTCCCTCATAAAAGAGGGTTGCCTTCTAGGGCAAAAACCCTAACATAATCTCTACTGTTAGATCTGCGACCTTATAATGAACGGTCCAGATTTACAATGAAATTACAATATACTTTTATAAGGCAATTTTTTCTTCGGGGGCCCGCTTGCCCCCAGCCGGGGGGATGGACCCCGCAGAGGGGGTACCCCCCCTCTGCACTCCCCCATGTGGAAGAGTGTACATACTTCTGGGGTGTAAATACTTCATGGGGTATAGACACGGCTGAAAGCAAAGGACCTCTGCATCAAGAAGATAATCAGGCTCCACAACCAACACTTCGTTCCTTAGTTCAAACCTCACCTTATTTGAATCTTTCTCTATTTGAGCCACTTTAGACTCAGACTTACTTCCAAATTCTCTGAAGATCACATCTCGACTGTACACTATTTTCCTTGATGTAGGATCTCAAAGTTTATATCCTTTCATTCCTTTGTATCCAATGAAAATACACTTGATTGGATTCTTGTCCAACTTGCTACTCTTTTCCTTGGGAACATGCACAAATGCATCACGGCCAAATACTTTGAGATGTGAAAGTGAAGGATTCTTTCCAAACCATACGTCATGTGGAGTCAATTCGACAAGCACCAATGAAGCAGACATATTCACCAGATATTTTGCAGTGTCGATTACCTCTGCCCAAAATTCTTGTGTGATCCTAGCACCACTAAGCATGATCCTTGCCTTGTCCATCAATGTTTTGTTCATTCTTTCAGCAAATCCATTTTGTTGTGGGGTATATGGTGCAGTATTTTTGCATGCTATCCCACACTGCTTGCAAAACTGCTCAAAATCCTTTCCGCGGAATTCACCACCATTGTCAGTTCTCAACACCTTGATCTTCTTATCTATCTGGTTTTCCACAAGAGATTTAAATTGTTTGAATTTCTTGAAAACCTCTTATTTCTTCCTTAGGAAATATATCCATGTCTTTTTGGAAAAATAATTTATGAAGGAGACATAATACAAGGATCCACCAAGTGAAGGCATTTTTACAGGGCCAAACACATCACTGTGGACCAATTCTAGAATCCCATTTGACTTTGTCGCTCCAGATGGGAACCTAACTTGATTTTGTTTTCCATATATGCAATGTTCACAAAAATTGACTTCTAAATTACATTCAGGAAATCCTTTAACCATACCTTTATTATGCATAGCTCAAAGTCATTTTTCTTCATTGTGTCCCATCCTCTCATGCCATAACATGGTCGGGTCAACTTGATGAAAACTGGTCAATTTGGTTTGAATCAATCAGCTTGAGATAAGTCGAGTCGATTCAACTTCAAGAACAACAATGTTGTTGCATCCAATTGAGTCAACATTTTATGACAACTTGTATATGGTTCCAATCTAAACTCCTTTCATTAATACCATCTCACCCTGACCATTTACACATATCCTTATGAAATAGAGTGTGCACTCCCACATTACTCATCTTGTTGACAGATATCAAGTTTCTTTCCAAACCAAAAATATGTAGCACTCCTGGAAGGGTTCTACTCCTCCCATCCTACAGTATTAAGCAGAGTCTTCCCTGTCCAATCATTTTGGTTGTCAAGTTGTCCTCCAAAAATGCATCTCCTCCTTTATATATCTCATATTCACAAAACCATTCTCTGTGAGGTGTCATATGATAGGATGATCTTAATTCGATTAACCAAAAATCTTGATCTTACTATTTACTAGTCTACGCTAGATACACATCGCCTCATTTATCTGGAGTAGTATTTCTCTCAGCCAACTACTTCTCATCAGATCATGTACTATCTCTTGTTGCCTTCAACTTGCAATCCCTTTTATAATGCCCAAATTTACCGCATTTCCAGTATCTTCTCGTCAACAGAAGTAGGGATTTCGATCTACCCTTCGACTTAGACTTTCTATTGAAGAATTTTCCTTTATCTCTGTCAACCAATCGACCCCTCGCCATTAAAGCATCTTTGTTCAATCCTTCCATGTTCTTCCATCTCATTTCTTCTAATAGTAGATATGCAACCACATCTTCTAGTGTTAAAATGCCATTTAATTACTCCATATAGCCACAACTAAGTTATCCCTAGAGTCCAACAAAGAACATAATAGGCTAATACATTTCTCCTCCTTGGTGATCTTGATATCTAAAGATGATAACTTACTTATTATAGTATTGAATGCATTCAAATTCTCGGTTTCCAAACAAGCGTCACTCATCCTTGGAAGATGTAGTTTCTTTTTAAGGAACAACTTATTTACCAAGGATTTCGATTGGTAAAAGCTCCCCAACTTGTCCCATAGTTTCTTGTCTGAGTTTTCACCTATGACATTTAGCAACACTAAATTTGCAAGACACAGTTGAATTGTACTCCTTTCCCATCTTTCAAGTTTATCGCATTCTTCCCTCGACATACCTATCAGAATTTTACTTGGATAGATTGTTACCCATTGTTCTTGGTCTACAAGAATATCTTCAATTTTAAGCTTCCAAAGCTCAAAATTCTAGCCATTGAATTTTTCGATCTCTATCCTTGAACTACTTGGCATTCTTTCACAAGCAACTTTAAAGAGCGTTGACTTACAACTCTTACTAGACCTATGGTTTAGATCATATCCAAGATTGTCAAACCAAGCTCTAATATCACATGTTAAGAATATATACTTCCACACTAAACCTAGTAGAAGAGAAGAAGACATATTTAAACTAGAAAGTACATGACAAAGCAATCACACAATACGCAAATATTTTACCCTACCCAAATGGGAAAACCAACATTCCTTGTATTGAAATGGAAACTTAACACTGAGAGGGGGGGGTGAATCAGTGCCACAAAACTTTGGACAATTTCCCACTTTTCATAAATTAACTGAACAACATATATTTATTTCATTTTTTGAACCAATATATAAAAGAATAAATATTTTATTTATTTAAACTTCAACGAATACATAAGATCAATATTTGAATATCTTCAACTTCAAACAACTATGAGAGACCCAGATCTTTGTTACAAGACCGAGCTTGTAGTTCTCATATCCAACTGAGAAATGATGAATCCAACCCTCATAACAAGTCCCAGCTTGTTGATCTCAGATCCAACGGAGATGTGAGGAATACAATCCTTATACAAGACCTGGCTTGTAAACAGGCACCAACCTGATAGAATGAACCTTCATTCAATCCATTATATATAAATATATATACTTCAACAAATTCTACACTTTCTTCAAACCATTCTTTCTTGTTTATATAGTCTTCCAACTGGTATGAATTTGAATCATTACATCTTTTGATATTGAACCATTGTACCTTTTCATTTAAATGATAATATTAAACTTTAATTAATATCATTTTTCCTTTTATCCTTTATTCATAATGTCCATGATTTAACTCTCTTTTAATCATGACTATGTATCGGTTCTTTTGTCCTCATGAGTTGATCATAGACATGGATCGACTCAGTATATCGTTCTCCTACTTCTACTACGCCCTCAATTCACCAACATATCATATTCGATCTTTTTACCGATTATCTCTATTGTTCTGGTGTTAAATCTCTATCGAATTATTCTACAGACCTTAAGTTGTTTATTGAAATGAAGTATGTATCAGACACTTCCTTCAAACCATTTACATGTGACCATATGTGCAAAACCACGGACTTGTTGATTTAAGCATTGCCTCTTCGTTTACCCTTATTTCTATATTCCATACGACAGCAAGTGGTGACCAGGTGCTAGGCCAAGTGAGTGTTTGATCACTTATCAAGATCAACGGTCATGTTTTAATTTCCACGAAGAGATGGACAGTTCTCGTTTATTTCAAAAATTTGGGACTCCAACGATTCGGAGGTTCATATCATTGTTGTTCCAATTTCCTCCAGAGTTGGTCAACTCCGAAGTGGTCAACACAGGAGTGGGTTGATCTGATGGTTAGTGTGATTCCCGTAACCAAATCAATGATCAGATTTGATCCTTACACTATCCTTCCACTACTTAATCTGATGGCTGGGACTTAAACGAACATTGAGATGGACGACTATTATTTACTTCGGGATTTCAACGTTCGGCGATTTCCAATCTTTGCAATCATTAAACCTTCTGGATCAAAGACGTGTGTCCATAAACTTCAATGGTTGAGAACACTCCTGAATTAGATCAACGATTAGCGTTAACTTAGGCCTTCAGCGCTTTGGGTAGTTTTTGGTGTTAGAAATTGGTTTCCCCCGAAGTACATACTCCCGGAGTGACGTAACTTACCGATGTTGTTGCTGACTTGGAATTGGTCAATTGGTTGCCACGTGTCACTTAGATTCGTGACTTACACATAACTGAAATGCCAATTGGACATTGACACTTGTCACCGTCTGATTGCATCACGTGTCCTTGCCGACATGGTCTTGCTAACGTGGGTTATGATGACGTGATATCTTAATGTGTGTGCCATGTGTCTTACTTCGTGACTTTGGAGCTCCGACCTTCAGGTGAACTTACATGTTCTAAACCCTTTTTCGCCGAAGTGGTTAGTGCCTAATTTGACCACTATTCTGATCCAACGACCATCATGTATTGTCCAAATCTGATGGTCCTCATTCACTTCAGGACTTCGGGGCTCCGACCTTCGTCTTTGCTTATCCTATCCTTCCACTTTACTTGATCCAACGGTTGGTATATTATCCGAAGTATTCCTTGGATCGGACGACTCATGTCCACTTCAAGACTTCGGCCTTTGGGTAATATTACTCGTTCTGTGCTTATTTTCTTCAGAGTAGTCAGCGCCAGAGTTTATTGTTTTTTATCTAACGGTTCCCCTTTTCTATTCCAGGTCAATGGCTAATACTTAACTCTAGATCAAATCTTGATCTAACGGCTGGGAAACCATCTGAAGATCCTACTTCAGATCTAACCGTTGAGATTTAAATCCTTCCCAACCTCTGACTTCACCTCGATCTAACGATCCTGGATTGTCTCAAAATAAGAATGAACGGCTCATGTGCATCATCTCTTCTGAGCTTCGATTAACATTCTTTCTTCTTATGTGTTCATCGTTATTCCTTCTAAGATTTTAATAACAGTTTGTGCAGTCTTTTACGCTCTGATCTTTCGTCATTAACTCTCCTAAGATCTTAATTCCTTGTGCTTTGTTACCTCTTTTGTACATGGATTCTCTGCATGCTACCTATTCTAAGATTTAGAGTCATAGGATCATTGTTGATCCTATCGTGATCTAAAGTGATCACGAATTTATTCTGCCACAAGGTGATCTTCATCTTCTTCTGATTATTGTACATGTTGGACTCATGTTTCCATCGATGACAACACATAATCAATAATGCCAACAATATCCCCCTTTTTCATTGAGGGCAACACACTAACTTCATACACAAACTCCCCCTTTGATGATGTTTCTCTCCTCTGAAGTTACTCTCCCCCTTTGACATCAATCGCAAAAATTTGATCCTCTTATGATCAACCTCTGTCAGTTTGCATGTTGTTGACCAAAATATGAACTTAGGTAACTCCCCATGCAATCATGCTCTGCCTACCATAATTGAATAACTCCCCCTGTCACTCTTCTCTCTCTGCCTCTGACTGCTCTCCCCCTTTGTTTCTAAAGGGATAGCTCTTCCTGACAAGGTCTCTTCCCCTGTCAATTTACTAACTGCTTATCTTAGTTCATTGGGATATTTGTGTTCAAATAAGTAGTCTTTTTTATACTAACTTGTAGTGATACCCATTTGTAGTGATCAAGTCTTTCAAACCTTAATCTAATTACTTTCTTATTTGATAACCAAAATACTCCTCCTGAGTTTTTACTGAATTTCCTTTGTCAAATAGAACAAGAATATGAATCTTGTTGGGACAGGGGCAGATCCAAGGTTCAACGCTACAACATCAAACCAACAAAACCCTAACTATTGGCCCTTTCCACAACACCTGCGGAGCAGATGAAGTCTCACCCGAGGTAGATGCAAGGGTGGTTGTAGGACTCAAATGTCTACAATCTTAGCTGGGACATAGATCTATGATTGTAACAGCTTAACAGAGTACCTAGAAATTATAGTTCATTAATATTTAATCTTATTTACAGTGCAGTTAAACCCTAATAATAGATCAGCGTAGCATTGACACATATCCAAGGGATTCAAGCACTAAGCATACCAACAGAGATCGGATCTAGCATTCATTCACATTATTCATCACTAAGCTATCATATCATATTCATCTATCATCTAACAGCGCACTAAGCATTAAATCAAATAAACAAGAGAGTAGTCATAAAGCACAAAGCATTCATAACACAGGATATACGTGGTTCACCCCCACCCTGTGGCTACGTCTACCAACTCTTCGTCTTATTTATTATCTTTTGTTAATCTTCTTACATGCACAGAGCCACAAAATCCTACTCCGCATAGGACAGGAGATCTGTGCGCACCTCGCCAGACCCTCCTTCCCCGAGCTAGGTTACAGCACAAAGCCTTTACTCAATCTCTAACAGTCACTTGCACTTAGCCTTGCAAGTTTCACACATCATGCACAAAGCATGTACAATTATCACTTGCACTTAGCACATAGAATCACACACTTGCGTGCATTTACTTACATCGCCTAGCTTTCTATTTATACATTACAAGATAGGCCTAAGCATGGGTAAACCCATGGGCCGACATCCCCATACCCATTACATAAGCCGAAAACCCAAAATTCCCTAAAAAGGGGCCAAGATCTCGCGATCTCCGCTTGAACTTGTGCTCTACCTTCGATAGCCTGTCGAAGTCCCAAAATGGTCAAAAATGACCAAGGGTCCTCAAAACTTGGTCAAGGGCCAACAGGCCCCCAACACTCACTTGTGACTCGTCCCGAGTCACTTTGATATGGGTAGCTATGCCTCAAAAGCCTCGAGCTTGGATCGAGTGGCTTCGACCCGTTGTTGTGCCACGACCTCCTCCTCAGCGAACTCTTGGATTATTGCTTCATTGACGGCTCCCTCTAAAATCATTGTTTAGCCGTAGTGATGACTTGCTCCAGTTCTTCTCCTCGGCCTTCGATCTCTGCGAATAGTTGGCAAGCCTCGTCCTGTATTGGTTGAAACCTCTTAGTTAATTCCATGACTTTGCTCTGAATGGTGTGGACCTCTTATTGGGTAGTGCGTTGTTCTTGGGATCACTTCATCTTCTCAATAACTTACAGGGGCTTCAACTGCGCATGTACTATTTCTGCTTGTTGCTTCGCCTCCTAGAGATGTGACTCCAGTGCCTTCAATTCAGGATCCTCAGTGAGTCGCTCATAATTTTGGGCATTGTGATCACTCAATTGTTTACATTCCATGGTGAGGCCCTTGATTCTTTCAACTGCACCTCGAGCAGTCGCTTCTCTTTGATCTCACACATCCTACGAAGTATTGGGCACTGTTCTTAGCTCCAGATCTGTGATTCTCTGTTGAAGATGCTGGATGGTTTTTGCGAGCTATGCTACTTGGTGTTCTATTGGTTCTTCCTCCTTCTACTCCAATCCCGTCATAGAGAGAAGTGCTCTATTGACTACTTCTTTTACTCTGAACTGCTCCGCGAGCAACTTTTATTTCTCATGTTGGATCTGCGCTCTCTCTTCTTTGAACTTCGCTTGAAGAGCGTCCTTCTCCTGCTGTGCAATTCGGCGTTGCTCTATAACTTCCTCCTATGCTTGTTTCAGGGTCGTTGTGGCCTGGTCTTTCTCAGCTTGTGCTGGATGAAGGCGGGCTTCAGTCACATCAGCCAGTCTGTGGAGTTGAGCAGGCTCATCTCCCAACTCTGGTTCTTCTGAGGGCGAGGGTGTAGTGGACACTGTGTGACTCGAATAAAGGGCTTGTTGTACACCTCTTAGTTCTGCTTCAATTCTATCATACATGGCTTCTTGTTTTTCTTTGTTTCTTTGCAAAATATTTTCTAAGGTATCTCCTACAGCTGAAATAATGAAGTTGAAGTCATCGACTGTGAGTACATTCTGCATCTTTGGTTTATTAGATTTGGAATTCTTCCGCGATGAAGGTTTCATGGGGGAAACCTTCATTTTCTTTGATGGATCAATGTCATCAGGGAGGTTCTGTGGTGGTGTTACTTCGCCTTGCTTATCTTCTTCTTGTTATTTTTCCTCTTTGTTCACTTCGTCATCACCTCCTCCGCTAGGTGACACGGATGTGGTCTCTTCTGATGTGTTGTGTTCTTCCTGTACATCTTGCTTTTTTTTCTTCCTGTAGCTACTTTGGGCGTCATACTCTTCATGAGTAACCACTGGGTTTCCAATGAGGTCTGGGTCAGACAGCTCTGTGGGGTCAGCAGGGATAAGGAGTTCTACAGGCCAGTCTTTGATGATTTCTTCCAGGTCCTTTGTAGTGAGATTGTAGTAGTAATGAAGTTCTTCTTTGATTTCGTCGGCATGTGCAGTAATATAAATAAAATGGCTATCTACGCGGAACTTCATAAGAGGCCTGAACCTGTCAAGGGTGTTCGACGTCATATGAGGGAAGGAATCAATAACCCTCCTAAGTTGGAGGTAGTAGGTATGAAATATTGCATTTGACTTCCATTGCTTTCCCATATCACTCAAATACCAAAGTGTGGTGAACTTCGCAATGAGTGGCTTGAATGGATCGATCTCAAGGAAGATCGCACCTTCCAGCATCTCCCAAGCAGTAAATGCGAGGAGGATCAGGAGCCAAATTAAGTGAAACTCATAGCCCTAATCCTAAGCTTTGCGGAAATCCAGTTCGATCTGGTTAACTAGGTACTTCGCCTAGTTCATTTGTAGGCCTTCCACGCATTTCCCAGTGAGGTCAACGACAAACCCCATAACCTGCATGGGTATGTTCTTTCTTACTAGCTTTCCTGCAATTAATTGGAATGCTAGGCGCACTGCGCCATTTTGGATGGAGGCTACCTTCTAGCCTCGTGTCCCCTTCTCAACATCATCGTATGTTTCTTTAATCATATATGCTAAGGCGCGGTCTGCAAATTTTCCTGGGAAGAAGTCTTGTGGGTCTGGTCCCTGGATGCTCAGTCTGGTGATCCTATGGATCAGCATCGGATCGACAGTGATACGTTTCTCCAACCACAAATAGCCATCATGGAAGCATGACAACAAGAGCTTAACGCAGGCATTAACCTTGTGGTGCCTTCCAAAATGTGGAATCTTCATTACATTCAAAAGGGTGGACTGCGCGAGGTTCATGGTCCATGGCTGAGGGATTATTTTCATCTTTTTCCCTTCGTCTTGGTCAGATATTTGTGAGGTACAAGCATGTCATAGCTCTTACAGTCTCCCAAGTTATAGTCACTAATATTTAAGGTTGGAATCCTCTCTAGTTGTGGTCTGACTGCACGTATCCCCTTCGGAAGATAAGCAGTGATGACAGTGTAGTCGAAGTCCCTCGGGACATTGTCACGACTCACTACACTAGCCAGGGGTGGGATGTACTCGGGTAGGATGGACGGTAATAACTTCACATTCTCTAAGTCATCTCTATGCTTTGATATTTTCTCAGTCGCAGCTTGGGATGGTCTGAATCCGCGAGCAGTCGATGAGGAGGCTTGCACTCCTCTCGTCGATGAATCTTGTACGTCCACTGACATTACCTTTTCAGTCATGATGTTAATGAGTATCTCCTTTATAGACTCTTCGACTGCACTAAGTTCTTCGAACATACACGCTCGTGTTTGACTATCTTGAGTTGAAGAGAAACTACTCAATGCAACAGGATGGATGGTGGTAGCTCGATGATCACTGCGCGAAATCAACTAGTCTGTGAGCTTGGATAATCATGGGTGGAAAAAGTGTTCTTGGTGCAAGGCTCAACGGAATAAGTAGACAAATAGGCAACATATCTCTCCAACGGACAAGAAGCCTTCATTAATGTAGTTTTGTTCGTTACGGCGTGGTCCCAACGGTCTGATGGTGAGCTTTCTGGTCATAATTGTTGTTATAATTGTTCGGGTCATTAGGATAACGGTTATAACTCCTCCAACGGTCATATTTCTTCGTCATGGCGAAGTTCCATGCTATGTTGTACTGGTATCTCGGCGAAGTTTAGATTCTGGAATCCTTCCTTCTGTGCAGTTCCTTCTGGAACTTTCTATAACTTTCTATCTTTGATTTCTTCTTATTGAGATTTCTAGCCTTCTTCTCGGTGATCTTTGTCTCGATATTCCTCTTTCCATTCTAATCTTCTATGGGTATAATAACTTCGCATTTTTTATGGTCTTTACTAGGGTTCAAGGGAAATACTTCTTCTCTGTCTGGTGTAGGTTCTCTACTCTCATGTACAGATAGGTGTCTCAAATCCTCGTGTGTCCTTTCAACTTTGACATCCAATTTTTTGGTTCTGAATAACTTTGACCTATTCTCCTATTCTTCAATCAAATGTGCGATCCTCTTAGTCATGAAATCTTTTAATTCTTGCTTCATCTACTCTAATACTTCCTCTTCTTTTCTTCTGGCTTGATCCTTTTCGATCCAAGGTTTTCCTAGTAACATAGCAAATGGGTCATTGTTCTCAATAAATTTAACAACCTCAAAATCTTCTTTTGTCGAGGTTCCATGAGCACTCATAGATATCTGGGTAAGTATTCCACATAGGGTTATCAGCTTTCCTCTAAATAATCATATTCCTCCAGATGAAGGAATCATAGCAGGCTTTCCTAAAATTTCTCAAGTTCTTTCTTTCATGATATTCACCTGTGTTTCCTCATCCAGAACGCAATCAATATCGAAGTCTCATTTTCTTGTTTCTATGCATTCTTTTTCTTTGAAGATCTCTGGTAAGTTGATGTTTCTATGATCATTTCATGGTTTCGTTGATTTGCAATAGTGCAGTTTCTTATTCTTTCTAGGGTTCTGCCATGATCTTAGTTTCTTGTCCTTGCTTGGGGTTTTCTTGTCTCATATTCATTCTTTAAACCTTAGCAATCATTCTAGGGCAATCCAAAATTTCATGATCCATAGCTTTACAACAAAGACAATTGGGTCTTCTACCATGGCATTCCTTAGCAAGATGTCATGGTCTTCTGCAAATGTAACAAAGAGTTAATCCTCTCTTTCTCTTAAATGATCACCATCCTTTCATGTACTGCGCACTAGGATCATGGTAGCTAACCTGTAAAAAAATCTTTCTAGGATCCTGCATCCATTTGTTAGTCCATACATTCTTTCTATGCATAGGAATAACATATCTTTCACTATTCTTATCAGATCTACTCATATCAAATCTTCTTTCTTCTAGTTTTCAGGCTAGGACAAAATTTATCAAACATACCTAGATCCATATTTTTGAAACAAAAATTTCTACTTATCTTACCTTTTCAATCCAAATTTCTCACTATTCTTACCTTTCTCAAAGCACAAAGCTTCAATATCTTACCTCTTTTCTTCAGATTGGATTTCTCTTCTTAGCATAGAGCTTCACAATCCAAGTAGAGTATTGCGCACCAAGGCAACAGATCTACGCACTGAGCTTTCACAGTTTTATGTCATATTTTCACACAGAGCTTCTTCTTCCTTAGTTCCCAGCAATCACAGTTTCAGGCCAGATATTCGCATAGAGCTTCTTATTCCGTAGTTCCCATCAATCACAGTTTCAATCCCGGCAACAGAACCATTTTTTGGCACAGGGGGAGACCCAGGGTTCAACGCTACCAACAAAACCCTAACTATGGAACCTTTCGACAATACCTGAGAAGTAGATGAAGTCTCACCCAAGGTAGAGGAAAGGGTGGTTGTGGGACTCAAATGTCTGCAACCTTAGCTAGGACATAGATCTGTGATTATAACACATTAATAGAGCACTTAGAAATTATAGTTCATCAATACTCAATCTAGTTTACAACGCAGTTAAACCCTAATAATAGATTAGCGTAGCATTCACACAGATACAAGGGATTCAAGCACTAAGTATACCAGCATATATCAGATCTAGCATTCATTCACATTATTTGGCACTATGCTATCATATCAGATCCATCTATCATCTAACAGCGCACTAAGCATTAAATCACATAAACAAGAGAGTAATCATAAAGCACAAAGCATTCATAACACAGGATATACATGGTTCACCCCCACCCTGGGGCTACGTCCACCAACTCTTTGTCTTCTTTATTATCTTATGTTAATCTTCTTACATGCACATATCCAAAAAATCCTACTCTGCATAAGATAGGAGATATGTGCGCACCTCGCCAGATCCTCCTTCCCCAAGCTAGGTTACAGTACAAAGCCTTTACTCAACCTCTAATAATCACTTGCACTTAGCCTTGCAAGTCTCACACATCATGCACAAAGCATGTACAATTATCACTTGCACTTAGCACTTAGCATCACACACTTGCCTGCCTTTACTTACATCGCATAGATTTCTATTTATACATTACAAGATAGGCCTAAGCATGAGTAAACCCATGGGCTGACATCCCCATACCCATTACATAAGCCCGAAACCCAAAAATCCCTAAAAAGGGGTCGAGATCCAGCGATCTCTGTTTGGACTTGCGCTCTGCCTTCGACAGCATGTCGAAGTCCCAAAATGGTAAAAAATGACCAAGGGTCCTCAAAACTTGGTCAAGGGCCAACAAATCTTACTCATCTTTTTTATCTGCTTCATATTCTTCTTTGATATTTCATAGGAATATCAATTGAGGATTGATACCAATTGATTTATTACCAATTTTGTTATCAATTGATCTTTGTTGAATGATACTTCTTGAACTTCTCTGCTACCTTTATTTTTCCTCTTATACCCTTTTTTTTTGACAAAAATAACAAAAATGATATTTTCTTGCTCCTTTTGAGGTCATGTTCCTCCTAAGGTGATGCTCCTCTTTGTCTATTTTTCTTCTTCTTGTATTCTACAACTAACTCTACCAATGATTTTTCTTTTGATCACTAATCTATAGATAGTCAAGATTTTCCATATGTTATTTTTAAAAACTCTTGGCATGATCCTTTGATTTTATAGAAACCGATTTAAACTTCTTTTTGTATTTTCTTTTTTTGGATAACAAATTATAACATAATTATAATTTGATATTGTTCCATACTCTTTTATAGGAACTTCCTTTTCTTGAGCTTGATTTATTTCATATTGAATTTCACATTCTTTATTAGGACCTTCACCCATCATGTTCTTATTATTAATTTCTTCATTTTCAGGTGTAATATCATCTTTCTTGCTTTCTCCTTCAGATTTTCTTCTCCATATCTCTCTATGAGATATTCTGCTTTTTGGATCTTCTCTTTCTAATTGTGTTTTTGGAGATTTGTCAATGCCTTTCTTCTTCCAACTTTTATTAGGTTTTCTCACTAACTTGAATGACTTATTTAAGGATTGACTTTTTGAACTCCTCCAGCTTTGGGATTTGTGCCCAAACCTATCACAGTTGTAACATCTCATTGTATGACAAAATTTTGTTGTGTGCCCAAAAAAATTGCATCTCCAACATTTAATTGAGTTTTTGGATTTTCTTGTATATCCTTTCTCTAGTTTCTTGCAGTCCATTTCTTGATGGCCAAAGTTATGACAATAAAAGCAATAGCCATTGAAGGTGTTTCCATTCTTGATTTTATTTTGGCTTGAGAGATCTGTCATTTGATTTTCTTCTTCATTTTTACTTCTATAGTTTTCTTCCTTAACAAAGTCCATGGCTTGTAATTGGTTTGTGATTGCACCGTTTCCTTTTGAGAAGGTTGATCATTTCCCATGTTTGTAAATGGTTCTCCACTTGTCACTGTCTTCTTTCTTATTGTATCTAAGACTAGTTTTGTCATCAACTGATCTTTGATTGTTTCAAATCTTATCTAGGATAGCTGAGCTATTCTGGAAATTGACAGACTTAATTGTCTTTTCATTCAACTTTTTGATATTGACTATTTATAATTTCAACATGTGACTAATTCTTCCCTTTTGGATGATTGCATCCTATGGGCTTCTTCATTTTGCTTGGCCTCCTTGAGTTGAATCTTTAGATTTGCATTAATGTATTTATTTATCTTATTAAGGTTGATCATTTCGGATTTCAACTCGTGACATGTCTCTTCCTTTTTAGTCGATTGAATCTTCGGGGCTTCTTCCACTTCCTTAGCATGTTCAAGTTGAGTCTTTAGATTGATGACTATTTATTTTGTCTCATCCAAGACTTCTTTGCATTTAATAGTTTTGTCATATGTCCTCAATTCTTCCATATCTTTTGTTAGATCAGAAACTTTAGTTTTCAATATTTTGATTTCTTCCCTGTATTCTAGTTGAATCCTTTTGAGGTTGATGGCTTCTAATTCAAACATTTGGCATGATTCTTCCTTTTTAGTTATTTGGATCTTCTGGGCTTCTTCCTTTTTCTTAGATTCTTCAAATAGAGTCATTAGATCTGCATTAGTACTTTCATTTATCTTTTTGAAGTTGATGTTTTCCAATTCCAAGATGTGGTAATAATTTTCTTTCCTAGTTAACTGGATCTTTAGGTCTTCTTCACTTTTTTTAGTTTCCTTGAGTTGAGTGTTTAGACTGTTAACTAATTCTTCTGTTTCTTTTAGTACTTATTTTCTTTTGTTATCATGTTTTTTCAATTCTTCTATTTCCTTTATCAGGTGATCAAATTCAATCTTTAATCTTCTGATCTCTTTTTCTTTGTCTTCTAGTTGAACTCTATGTTCAAACTATTCATGGCTAGATTGATCTAACTATTGAAGCAGCAACATTTATTTATGTTTAAGTTTCTCCAACTCTTCTAGAGTGCACATAATTGTATACTCAATATTTTCAATAGCCTCCATATGAACTTTAATATGTATACCATTTCTTGGTTCCATGTGAATCTCTTCTATTTCGATTGTAACATCAGTCTTAAGATTATGCAATTTTTCTTTAGTGATTACTGAGGTATGCCTCAATTCATTGATGAGGTTGTCTTCTTCATTTATGACTGAGGATTGAATTAAATCCTTCATTTCATTTTGATTAGAAATATCTTTTTTTGTATTATGTTCTTCAATCTGATTGGAATTGTCCTTTTCTTTATCTTGTTCCTTATCTTGATAAGAATTCTCTTCTTCTTGTGCTTCATTTTGATAACGATTTTCTAGTTGGAGCCATAATTCTTTGGCAGATTTGTAGTGCCTCATCTTTTCTTTGACTTGGTCTGAGAATCCATCCTGGATTGCTTTTAAGGCTACTGAATTGTTTCTCCTTGCCTCCTTTGCAGTTTTGGTTTTTCTCTTTGAGGTAGTTAAGTGACAGGGCTTACTTACTATCGAATCCCAAACTCCAAATCCTCTTGACTTCAGATATCTTTTCATATTTTCCCTCCATGATGAATAATTTGTTCCATCAAATAAGGGAGCTTCATTTGTGGAGATAGCAATTTATCCACCCATTTCTTCAAAATCTACCTTCCAGTGTTTAAACTATGTTGGAAGCACCCGCTTTGATACCAATTGTTGAAATGGACACTTGACACTGAGAGGGGGGGGGGGGTGAATCAGTGCCACAAAACTTTGGACAATTTTCCACTTTTCATAAATTAACTGAACAACATATATTTATTTCATTTTCTCAACCAATATATAAAAGAATAAATATTTTATTTATTTATTTAACTTGAATGAATACATAAGATCAATCTTTGAATATCTTCAACTTCAAGCAACTATGAGAGACCCATCTCTCTGTTACAAGACCCAAATTGTAATTCTCATATCCAACTGATAAATGAGGAATCCAACCCTCATAACAAGTCCCATCTTGTTGATCTCATATCCAACTGAGATGTGAGGAATCCAGTCATCATACAAGACCCGGCTTGTAAACAGGCACCAACCTGGTAGAATGAACCTTCATTCAATCCATTATATATAAATATATATACTTCAACAAATTCAACTACACTTTCTTCAAACCATTATTTCTTGTTTATATGTTCTTCCAACTGGTATGAATTTGAATCATTGCATATTTTGATATTGAACCATTGTACCTTTTCATTTAAATGATAATATTACTTTAATTAATATTGTTTTTCCTTTTATCCTTTATTCATAATCACCATTATTTAACTCTCTTTTAATCGTGACTATGTATCGGTTCTTTTGTCCAAATGAGTTGATCACATACATGGATCGACTCATTATATCGTTCTCCTACTTCTGTTACACCCTCAGTTCACCAACAGATCATATTCGATATTTTTACCGATTCTCTCTATTGTTCTGGTGTTAAATCTATATCGAATTATTATACAAACCTTAAGTTATTTATAGAAATGAAGCATGTATCAGGCACTTCCTTCAAACCATTTACATGTGACAATATGCACAAAACCATGGACTTATTGATTTAAGTGTTGCCTCTTCTTTTACCCTTATTTCTTTATGCCATATGACCGCAGGTGGTGACCAGGCACTAGGCCAAGCGAGTGTTTGATCACTTATCAAGATCAACGGTCACATTTTAATTTCCATGAAGAGATGGATGGTTCTTGTTTACTTCGGAAATTTGGAACTCCAACGGTTCAGAGGTTTAGATCATTGTTGTTCCAATTTTTTTCGGAGTTGTTCAACTTCGAAGTGGTCAACACGGGAGTGGGTTGATCCGATGGTTGGCGTGATTCCCGAAACCAAATCAATGGTCATATTTGATCCTTACATTATCCTTCCACTACTTAATCTGACAGCTGGGACTTAATCAAACATTGAGATGGACGGCTATTATTTACTTCGGGACTTCGACGTTCTACGATTTCCAATCTTTGTAATCATTAAACCTTCTAGATCAAATACGCATGTCCATAAACTTCAACGGTTGGGAATGCTCCTGGATTAGATCAATGGTTAGCGTTAACTTCGGCCTTCGGTGCTTCGGGCAGTTGTTGGTGTTAGAAATTAGTTTCCCCTGAAGGACATACTCCCAGAGTGACGTAACTTGTTGACGTCATTGATGACTTAGCATTGGCCAAGTGGTTGCCACATGTCACTTAGATTTGTGACTTACACGTATCTGAAATGTCAATGGGACATTGACATGTGTCACCATCTGATTGTGCCATGTGTGCTTGTTGATGTGGTCTTGCTAACATGGACTATGATGACGTGATCTCTCAATGTGTGTGCCACGTGTCTTACTTTGTGACTTCGAAGCTCCGGCCTTCGGGTGAAATTACATGTTCTAAACCCTTTTTCGTCGAAGTGGTCAGCGCCAAAGTTGACCACTATTCTGATCCAACGACCATCAAGTATCACCCAGATCCGATGGTCCTCATTCACTTCGAGACTTCGAGGCTCCAACCTTCATCTTTTCTTATCCTATCCTTCCACTTTACCCGATCCAATGGTTGGTATATTATCCAAAGTATTCCTTGGATCAGATGACTCATGTCCACTTTGGGACTTCGGCCTTTGGGTAATCTTACCTGATCTGGGCTTCTTTTCTTTGGATTAGTTAGTGTCGAAGTTTACTGATGTTGATATAACGGTTCCCCTTTTCTATTCCATATCAACACCTAATACTTAACTCTAAATGAAATCTTGATCTAACGGCTGGGAAACCATCCAAAGATCATGCTTCAGATCTGATGGTTGAGATTTTAATCCCTCCCAACCTCTGACTTCACCTTGATCTAACGATCATGGATTGTCCTGAAATAAGAATGAACGGCTCATGTGCGTCATCTCTTTTGAGCTTTGATTAACATTCTTTCTTTTGATATGTTCATCATTATTTCTTCTGAGCTTTTAAAAAATAGTTTGTGCATTCTTTTGTGCTCTAATCTTTAGTCATTAACTCTCTTGAGATCTTAATTCCTTGTGCTTTGTTGCTTCTTCTGTACATGGATTCTTTGCATGCTACTTCAATTAATATTTAGAGTCATAGGATCATTGTTGATCCTATCGTGATCAACAGTGATCATGAATTGCTTCTGCCACAAGGTTATCTTCCTCTTCTTTTGATTATTGTACATGTTGGACTCATGTTGCCATCAATGAAAACACATAATCAATAATGCCAACACCTTGAGTGTCTTGCTCTCTTATTGTCTAATTCATTTAGAATAAAAGGCTACATGTCTAACCTTGGTCTACACCTAAGACACAATCGACATCATACCCTCTTTCTTACACAAGAACAACCCTGTTGCCAATTCAGCTTACATCTACATGACCAACAACCTCTGAAATATTGATCTAAATATTAGCTTCTACAATATTATATTACGCCTTATTTATAGGTTTCATAGTAGGAAAAAACTTAAAGAAAGGTTCCCAAAAGTAGTTACAGATCCACATGGATCATTAGCTACAATTCCCACGAATATTGGGATTCTATTACAGTCAACTACTAGTTGGATTACCACTCGACCTCCATTCGGTTGCCATACTACCTCATGATGACCTATTGTTGGCTGATCTCTTCAACTTGGTATCGATTACTTCAAATTCAAATTTTCTCAGTCGATCACTTCAACCTTCGAATTTTACCCCTAGTCGATCCACCTCAACTAGACTTTAACTACAAAGAATATAATGACCCAACAACTAGAATCTACAAAAAAAAAATGTAAATCATATATGTGTATTAGAGATTATTATTGGCATTGTTGGTTGTGTCCACAGTGACAACTGTTTACAATAAAGATTCATTAGGCAAACATGGCTAAGGATGG
Source organism: Picea engelmannii (assembly GCA_009831015.1). Taxonomy (NCBI): domain Eukaryota; kingdom Viridiplantae; phylum Streptophyta; class Pinopsida; order Pinales; family Pinaceae; genus Picea; species Picea engelmannii. The sequence continues at coordinate 532,769 of ML795379.1, forward strand.
TTCAAAATTAGCACTAAATGTTTTGTTTCACTCATTTGGATTCTTCTAAAAAGATTCACAATTTCATTAAAAAATGGTTTAATTAATTAAAATCGATATTTAAAGACTAAAATTTAAAACAAGAACATATGAAATGCTCAGCAAATTGATAACGAAGTTCACCCATGTGGGATACGTCCCTAGGTGGGGTTCAAATGATTAATTGATCCATTAAGAAGGATGCAAAGTACATTATTACACCTCTTTATATCAAATAATGGCCTTCAATCTGAAAAATAAATTAAATAAATAAAATTCTTTGATGTCCTCTAGGAGGAGAATAGCACAGGTTCCTTGACCTTCAATAGCTTGTTCCTATAATAAAATGAACATAGACTTACCCATTTTTTCAATAAAGGGGCTTCCCCTCCTTATGTCATTTCCAAATCGGATGGTGTATAGCTAAGGTGTTATCCTTTTGCCAAGAATGTAGGGGTTTGAATCCCTCAAAATCCAAAGCGCTTAACCCTATGTTGCTTCACCAACATTTTCATAGCCTTGCTCATGTTGAGATTGTCGTTGAAGGTTCCTTGGATGCTCCTCTTAGCATTGGTGGTTTGGTCGAGAAGAAAATTCTATATGGTTGTACAAAAAAATTGGATGCATGATACCAGGGTTTGATCTCTGCTCTTCTTCTTCGACTTATTACGAAGAAGATCCTCCATCCTATAGTATACCATGTCTTGCATATCTTGGTTGGAATGATACGTGAAAGGTTTAAAATAGCTGTGAAATCTTGATAGCATGTAACACACCCTTTGCTCTAGATTATATGGAGAACAAAATGGAACACACATAGAAATGTAGCAGAGACTACAACAATACATTTTGACCCAACTTCTATCAATGAATAAAATAGTAGAGTATTGTAGAACACAAACTGGCTAGAATGGTGATATCTTATCTCTGAAGAGAAAGAGATGTCAGTGATGCTCATTTGCGAAAAGATGATTACAAAGAGGCCAATAAGGGACTTTTATCATGAATCCTAAAAGACCAAGAGGAAAAAACCTTAATTATCAAAACCCTAACCCCGGAAGATGAAACACCAAAAGTATTGTGGGCCCCAAGGCGGTTAGTCGATACATCAATTTCTCGGGGGCACAACTTTTGCATGCGATTTTTGTTTGGGGCGCACTATAGTTCATTGGAAAGAAATATTCGAGGATTACAAATTTTGGCCGAGGCCTGGGATTTCCATAGCAAGCCATGGTGCCCCAAATTTCCAAAAAATATAGTTTAAGGCCTCAAAATGGCCACAGAATTTTGGGACCTGAAAAATTGTGGAAACTTTTCTAATAAGATAGAGAATCGTTGAGCCAATGGAAGAGGTGGGTGATCACCGATATCCACCTGGATTAGTCCCCCCCCTAGGAAGAAATGGTCTCCATTGCGCTAATTTCCCTCATCATATGGGGAAACTTCTACTAAATTTGGCTCCTAGTGAGCCACTTTCCTTGGTGAAGAAGTTGCCATGTTTTAACGACTCAGTAGAGTTGTATGTTTTGTTAGCATGTGCCTTTCATTTGTGTATTCATAATTCAGTGAACTATATCTTGCTCAAGGCAGTCAGGGTTGAGTTTTATAGGGGCCAAGTGTTGAGATACCTTTGAGGTGTCCAGTAGAAGTCGAAAATATGGGTGAAGTATATCCACATTAAATACTAGATGCAAGCCAAGAAATGGAGGAATACTTAATTCAAAAGCATTCTCACCTACATCCTTCGTGATGGTGTAGGGACCATATAAAAGTGGGCGAAGCTTGCGATGGGGTCCTGCAAGGTGCTCTTTCTGGAAATGTAACCAGTGTCAAGCTGCTAAATTGAAGATTTGAATGACCTGAAACACTAAATTGTCAAACCAGTGTTGGTAAACTTTGAGCTGATACACTGTATGTGCAGGTAAGCTAATTCCTATCTAAAGACTATCCTGAAAAGAAAACATAAACTCACTCTGAGGACTTGAATCTTAATGATGATCTTGAAACTTAGCATTTCCTAGTTAAGTCATCAACAGAAAACAGTCTTGTGTTTAAATGCTGGTGCTTCTATTTCCATTCATAAGTATGATTCCACAAGCTTATTCCACCGCTACTTTTAATCATCTATCATTACCATTTCTATTCAAGCCACGACAGAAAGAGTGTTTCCTTAAATGCATTTAATCTGGTCATCAAAATCAATCTAAATATGTCTACAAGAAAACAGAGTACTACCCTACCCACTGGTACCGGAAGCTCCCTCTACTTTAACTGTAATCTATCTATTCTAATTAAGCAGGGTAACTAACTATCTAACAGAGCAAAGTTCATTCAATATCTAAGTGATGTGCGAATTGAAAACTAGAAGCCAAACAAACCATGTTCATACTCTAAACCCTACAGGCATCAGTCATGCATTCAATATCCACCAACGTGAAGGATAACAGTATGCGGGAAACGATTCTGTTGGAGAACGATTAAACACGATTCTGAACTAGTTAATCTTCAAACTTTAAGCTATCCTCTATGCAAATTCCAAAACACTGAAATGAACTAAATCTATGACATAATAAAGCTAAATCTATGACAGAATAAAGCAGCGGCTTGCATCGGTCTGGCGGGCCCAACCAAATGGCACAAACGTTGTGAGTAATAACCAGCACCGACTATATCATTCTATGCAAACATGGTGTAAACTTCACGTTCCATCTACTCAAAGAAAAAGCTCAAATCGTATGACAGTCGAGTACCATAACACAACAGCAGTTTTTGTATTCAGAAATATGTTCACGACATAACATAACATAATCCAACCCGTTCTCAGGAGTGATCGTGGGTTTATATATAAATCCTCCTATTTATAACAGTCTAAAACAAAGATACATAAAACAAACGGATCCCCCGGTCCGAAAATAGCTTGGAATCAAGTTTTTAAAACGTACTTCACATCTTCGTGACATGTAGTGTCACGAAGTGTGAACGATGAAGAATTAACGACCCAGTTTTATCATTATGCCTTCAAGCACCCTGTGAGCGATGACTCCAGATGTCATGAGAATCTCTCTGTCTCCCATTCGGACCATAACGCACAGATCTTGAGAGGCTCCATTGGTATATCCACGGGTACGAGTTGGTACCTGGTACCGGCAACCTGTTCCAAAAATAGAAGTGGTACCTAACCCAAGCGAAATTAGTTCCAATATCAATTTAAAGCATCAAAGTGCATAAAAATAGCTTGAAATGTAAAGATACCTTAAGTAACCCCATTGAATGGTAGGGAGATGTCAACTATGTCAAAACAAGGCCAAAAGGGTGGTACTGGGTATATAAAT
>ML795380.1:0-23446 GCA_009831015.1 Picea engelmannii
GACGGTCTGAAACGTGAAAAAGCGGGCGAAATAACACAGTCGATTCGACGACAGTAAAAATGCATGAGATCCCTCCCTTATTTAGTTGTCATTCGATGGAACTGAGAGCTGAGCATGAACGTATCTCTGTCAACGAGTTTATGCACAACGGAGTCCTAACATATATACTCCTAAAATATATACAAATATAAATGTTCCTCTCACATTTCGTCGTCAAACGTACCTCCAGCAGCATATCCGAAGTATATTACTTCATCTCATTCTCACATTATTTTGAAATATGTTCTCGATGTTCGTTCCTCGCGATATCATCGTCCAAAAGTCAACAAACATTGTTGTCAATCTTCGCTCATCACAAAATTAAAGAGTACCGAAATGTAATTATTAATAATAATTTAATTTTAAAGTTTTATTAATTAATATTAATAGTAATTAATTGTCAATTGGGAATGGTTTGTGTTTATTGGTCAGGTTTAGTTTTCCCAAATGATATGTTTGGCTTTTCAATGAGCATGTTATTGAAAAAACCTAGACTTCATATAAAATTTGGTTTATCCTAAGTAACATTCTAATATTTACAAGTTATTCTCTAAAAACAATAATAATTAATTCTAAAGTTTTATTGAAATATAATTAATAATAATAATAATCATCCTTTTATTGAAAAAAAAATAGATATGAGATGATGCAAAGATTTGACTATTAAAATATATGATGTATATATCTTAATCTTTGGATTTGAATCTATGATTACTTAAAAGAAAATATATATATTTTTAATTATTAAATCCATTGTCGTTCATATATATATATATATATATATATATATATATATATAGTTCTCTAAACAAAATGATCTTCTCTTCCACATATAAATATATAATTTAATTTTTAATATTTTTTCTAATTTTAAAATAGAAATTTTTTTAATATATTTTTATAAATTTCCAAAATATAATAATATCATTGATTTTGAAAATTTTCAAATATTTTATATAATTTTCAAATAAATTAGATTTATTAATCAAAATATATCATTGATTTTGAAAAAATAAAAAATTTTAAATTTTTAAATAAACTAGATTTATTAACCAAAATACTATTATATTATTGAAACTTTATAGAAGTGTCTCTTTAATTGTTTTTTTCTTATCAACATTATGGTATAGTAAATTTTCCAATCCCTAAAATTGGTAAGTTATGCAATAACCTATCCATCATTTTCTCTAACAGAAATGTTTCATTTAATGATTTTGTTCTTGTCAACCAATTCTTATGTATGTGTGTAATGCTTTGTTATAGTCAATATATCTATTCTTATCTTTTTATAAGAATATAGCTAATTTTGTAGCTATTTCTTTATAAGATTTTTCTTATCAAAATTAAGTAATTTTTTTTTTCAATAGAAAAATTGCACAAAAATTATATTAATAATAATTTATTTTTTTCCCATATACTTTCCAAAATAGAGGCCAGAGCATAAGGAGAATATCATTCTTCCATTACAAAAGAAACATGTAAATAACCTCCCAAAAAGAAAGCTCACACCAAATTGGTGTATGAGACCCCCTAGTAAAGTCTACCAAGATATACCTGTAACCTTTTAAGAAGAAATACATGTTCTTAACCATTAGACCCACTCAAACTTTATGATGATAACTAATAAAAGATATATATATATATGTGTAGTGTATAAAATATCTATTAATATTTTAAATTAAAATATAATTTTCAAATTCATAAAAAGTTTGATGATGAGTACAAAATCACTTTTTATCTATAAAATCAAATTATAATAATTTTTTTTATTTGTTATATTTTCTTATAATAACTTATAAATAAAATTTATTTTTTTTAATTTATGAATTTTATTTGTATTAGTTAATAATATTTAAATTTATTATAAATATTTTTATAAATTAAAAAATCTAAAAAAAATATTTTATATTATTTGTATTATTTTTTTATAATTTAAAAAAATATTTTATCTAATATGAACTCTTCATGGTTATCATTTTTCTATTTTAAAATTTTTTAACCCAACTTCAAACCCATATCCAAGTATCATTTTTGTATTTTAAACACTTTTAATACAACTTCAAACACATATCCAATTTATATTCCTTTATTCCATTTTTATATAATATTGAAACACTTGATCCTTAATCCCCATTGTTCAAAAGTCAAGTCCCTGTTCGTTCATCGAAAAATCACCATCCAAAATTCAAGATACAAGGTTCTCCACGTTCGATTATCACATAATTAAGAGACGAAATTAAAAACTAATTTCTCAATTACCTATCCATTACTTCCCCCGAGAGATACCATTATAAATAATTCTTATATATTATGTGGTTAAATATTATTGTCTAAGCATAGTCATCATTTCCCTCACACATAATTACCTTTTTTTAATATTTTTATTTAAAATAAATATTTTTTTTAATATTTTTAATTTAAAATAAATATAATATATTTTTCTAATTTTCTCTTTTAATTAATATTATTAATTTTGAAAAATCAAAATTAATTTTATATAATTTTCTAATCTTTAAACAAAATCAAATCCAAATTTTATTAGCAAATTAAATCTATTAACAAAAATATTACTCGAACTTTGTATAATTTTATAGGAAATAAATAATGCATAATAAATTTAATTAATCTAAATAAACATTAATCATCATCATCTCCCAATTTTTTTATTAAAACTAAATTATTATTTTCAATTTATATTACTTTAATGTATATAAATCATTAAAAAAATTATGTCCATATCCTCATGATTTCATGTTCCAATTTTTTTATTATTAAAACTACATTATTATTTTCAATTCATATTGCTTTAATGTATGTGAATCATTAGAAAATTCATGCACATATCCTACTATGATTTCATGTCCCTCTTCTACATGAAATTCATAATCATTAATTGTTTTCAAGATTATACTGGAAGTTGTTTTAACAATATTATACCATTTAGATTTTTATATTTTCTAAATTTTCTAAATAATTATTGTTTCATCATTTAATTCATTAACAAAAGTAACAATATAAATGTAAATGTTTGTGTTTTTAGTTTTAATGTCTTTTATTATTAATATTTTATCCAGTGATTAAATTTTTAAAAAATTGAAATAATAATTTTCTTATTATAAGATACTTTGTTTTATTTTGTATTTGTATTTATATTGAAAAGATGTTTTAATTATTGAAAAGATGTTTTAATTCCAAACAAGTAATAATTTTTTTTTATAAATAAAAATTTATAAATTTTGTGAAAGTAAAATCGAACTTTTTAAGATAAAATTTGTATGATATTTTGAAATGTCCAAAGTTTTGACTGTACACTCCACCCATCATCAAGGACATAAGACTCAAATAATAATATAAAAGAGGGATGGGTTTAAGTTTTAAAGAGTGAAAATCGATAACCATTGTAAAATAAAAGTAAATTATCAAAAAACCATTATGAAAAATGATTAAAATAATGAAAAAAAACATTGTGTAAAAATAATAGTTATTCATTACAATATAATACCAAGATAAAAAAAAATGAAAAACAAAATTTAAAATAATCAAGGAAACATTGTGTAAAAAAAAATAATTGTTATATATTGCAAGGGTTTTGAAATTATATCTATGGGGTTTTGAAGGGGAATAATACTTCTATGTGGTTTTGAACGGGAATAATACTTCTCTATCCTTTTGAAATTATATCTCTGCAATTTTGAACTGGAATAATACTTCTCTTTGGTTTTTACCTTTTTTTCCCATAATAATCTTTGTAAAGTAAAGAGATTTAAATATTTTTTATTTTAAGTTTCATAGGTAAAAGCTGGTTTGAGAAATTATAATCAATATCATTATTATCAATTAATAAAAAATAAAAATAAAAATCCATTTTTAAAGTCAATCCAAATAATAATTGTTACATTTTTTTTCTCTTCTTTTCAATATGAGCACTCCACCACCTATTCCAAAAACTCATCCTAATAGGGGGAAGCCCCCCAAAATCAGATCCCGTAGAGATCCTTTACGATTATATGGAATCAGTAGAAAAAAGGAGAGAAGAGAAAGATGTCAAAATCCAAATAGAGTTACAATCACTACAACAAAGGAGTGAAGAAAGAGACTTAAAACTCCAAATAGAGCTAGAGGCAATGATTGATAAAAATAAATAAAGATACCATTCAAACTCAAATAGAGGATAGATTCTTAGGGTTCAAGTGTGAATTGCAAACAATGAAGGATAGGATTCAAGAAATGGAAAAACATAAACAATCAACCCAAGAAGGAGGGGTTGGAGAAAATGACAACTTGAGAGATAGGATTAAAGAGCTAGAAGAAAAACTAACCAACAATTTGACCATCGGTAATATGGAAAACAAATTGGATATCAAACACATCAAAGAGAAAATGAATAAGCTAATCGAACTAGACCATGAACGTAACAAAAGAGGAGGATACGATAGTAATAAAAGAAGAATTAAATAATAAATCACAAATTGATACAATTTACCTCATAAAAGCAAAGGGGCTAGGAAAAATAATTGATCACAAAGATAGGTTGACTCGTGTCAAAGTAAGTTGTAATGACCATAAATATAACATAGTTAGTAAATCTCTGAGCTTAAAAGGGTCAGGAATATTTATAAATGAAGACCTCATTCCTAAAGACCAAGTTGAATTAAGGAAGGGGGTTCAAAAGGTAAAAGAAGCGAGGAAAGAAGGAAAATGGGCAATAATTAGAAATCGAAAAGCTATTATTAGGGATAGAGACCAGAAGGACAATAGTAAATAGGAATTTGGGACACTCGGGATCCTTTTTTCGAACTGTCGTGGCTTTCCATGGTGCAAAGGTCCTATGATAAGTTGGATATCGAGTAATATTGATATTATCTGTCTATTTGAAACTTGGGAGCATGAGGATTCTAAAGTCCCTAACATAGACGGATTTGTCTTGTGGTCATCATGGAACAAAAAATCCCACCATAGAGGGATAGGAAGCATAGTTTGTTATATCAGAAAGAGCACTTCTCCTCACATTCAACTTCATAAGATTGGCCCTCTCAATCAGTACATTTGGATAGAAATTTAAGACACCAATGCTAAGAATATGTATATGGAAATTTGTTATTTTGCACCTATTAATTCTACTTTTTATAAGAAAAACAATCTAGATAACAATTGTCCCTATAACAATTTAGAACAAGGTATTTATAGTTTGAAAAATGAAGGTAATATCCTCATGCTAGGAGACTTTAATGCTAGGACTGCAACTAAACAAGCTACTATTTTAAGTATTGATTCCAACCATAATCCTTTATGGCTAGATGAGGACCTTGTTTTATCTAATAGCTACAAAAGAAGCTCTAAAGACCTAATTGAGAATTTGTTTGGTACTAATTTGGTCAAGCTCTGCAACTCTCAAGACCTAATAATTTTCAATGGAGTAATGAAGTGACCAAACTCTAACTAGATGACTTGTATTCATGGGTTAGGTAATAGTGTTGTAGATTATGTGATATCTGATATCCTCGTTTCCAACCAAATAGCAACTTTTGACCTTTTAAATGACCATGAGCTTGACTCTAATCATAAACCTTTAACCTTAACTCTAAACTTTTCCATGCATAGGAGCACCATTGAAGAGAATTCTGATAATCAAAGGAATTTGCGCTTTGACAAAAGTAAAGTTGACATTTTCTTAAAGGATTTAAATAGTAAATTAAATCTCCTAACTTATAATGACAACATTGAAGAACTCTATCATAATTTTACAACTACCCTTTCCACTTCTATTAACAAGTTCTCTTTTGAGGTGTCCTATAAAAAGAATAATAGAACGACCAACCCTTGGTGTGATAAAGAATGTAAAATTGCTAGGAAATCCATTAGGGATGCTTCTAATGAGTCCTTAAAACTTGATAAGATCAATATGTACAAAGCCCTAATTAAAAGGAAAAAAAGGTACTATATCAATAAAAGGAAAGAGAAACTTTCACAACTATATAAGCTATATCCTAAGAAGTTCTGGAGCCAAATTCTAAACTGCAATACTAAAGAAAATAATAGGATTCACTTAAGGGACTGGAATTCCTACCTTGAAAGTCTTTACGAGTTCCCTAATGCCATGGACATCATTCTTATTGTCCCTACAAAGGAATAATTTTTTTCTTTAGATGACATAGAGTTCGGGGTTAAGCAACTTGCAAATGGGAAAGTTAAGGACATTGAAGGCCACCAAGCTAAAAATTTTAAAATCGGAGGGCCTATCCTTATCGCTCACATACACAAGCTCTTCAATTTATCAGTCAAGCAAGGTGATGGCGCTCGACCCTGCGCAGATCATACCTCAGCAGATCATGCGCCTGACCTCTCGGTCTCAAGGATCGTTCATTCACCTTTCTCCGAGTCGAATTAGCTCTTTCGATTCCCTGCTGGAATCTCTGTCAATTCGATCCACAGGTCCTTCTTCTCCCTTTATGGCCTCTGTATACACGAGCGTGAATTTTCCCCGACAGAATTTCAGGTTTCAGAACTTCTTAAATTCCGATGTCATGAGAACCGTTGTCCCCGCGATCTCCCAATCACCGAATTACCGAAATGTTGAAACACATCTTCAGCATTTATCCCCCTAGGCTATGTCTTGGCCCACATGACCATCCTTCATATGACCACAACCTTATTTCGGGGTTTCACAACCCAAGCGATGGACCTCCTGTCCTCTTGACCCCCGATGTACTGATATGCGAAATGTCGATTGGCAATTTCTCGGCCTTCCTCTCCTTTTGGGAAATCTCTCAAAATTCTAGATTGCTGCCACGCATCCCTTCAAGATGGACGGTCCTCCTACATTTTGCGATTTGCAACCCCCAGTGACACAATCCCCTGTCAACTTGAAACCTCGGTAACCGAAATACCGACGGGTTCCTCAATCTCCGCCACGTGTCCCCAATGGATGGACAGCTTAGATCGTTTCGAGAATTTTCCAGTTGCAAAGTCGAAATACTCACCTCTGTGAGTCTCGGTGCCTGAATCTCCGAAACGGACAATCTCGTGACACACGTTCTCCCTCAGATGGACGACTGCGATCTAATTCGTTATTTCGGGACTTTCGATGTAGAGAGTCCCGACCTCTTGTCCTCAGGACTCCCAAGCTCCTGAATGCTGAAATATCGATAAGCCAACACTTTTCGGGGATTTCATACCCTTCATTCATGAAGGCTTTAAAACCCTCGCAACTCCTGTCAGATTCGACGACTGACGGATCTTTCGATCAAGATCCGACGGTCCAGATCCGTCCTTCCTATGCGCTCCTCTTGCTACTTCCTGGACGTAGGGAAACTCCAACAGTCCAGATCTTCTAACTGGATCTGACGACAGTTGTACTCCTCCTGAGCTTTGGCGCTTTCTTCCCACACTTGGAAGAATTCCAAGTTTCCAAAGTCCTTGACCTTTGCTCCTTTTCTCTGCGAGCTCCACGACTTTGAGTTCTCGCCTGCGCGTATAAAAATGCTACTCCTCTTGATCTTACTCCTTTCGAATCCTCAAAGGATTCTGCAACTTCTGCGCCTCTGCAGAATCTTTACACACAAATTGCTACTCCTTCTGAGCTTTCCTGTCACTCAGACCTCTAAGGAAATAAATCCTTCTTCCTTTCTCCTACAGATGGAGAATCTGATGCCCTCCTAGTACTCTGTCTGCTCAAGCAACCTATTTCTGAGTATTCTGGGTGTCCAGTAACCCTGTGAAGATCTGTCAATGGGTTCTTCTTCAAATTTACAGAACTCAACAAAGTCCTCTTCATGTGCCTGTCTGAGCACTGACTCAATGCCCTCCTGGCAGAGTTGTACAGAACTCCTCAGAGCTTCTGTCTTCTTCTGAACTCACAACAGAGTTCTTCCTCTGTGCACTCTTGCACCTGTTCAATGCCCACCTGGCAGAGTGTCTAGAATCCTCAATGATTTTGGCTTTTGTTGAACTCATAGCAGAGTTCTTCCTCAAACACAACCTGTGCATATGCTCAATGCCCACTTGGCAGAGCTTTACAGAACTCACAAGAGTTTATGTCTTCAACTGTGTTCTTCCCCATAGCCTTGCCTCCGAGGTATTCAACAACCTCAAGGTCTTCTCTTGAGTTGATGTTTTCAGCTACTATGCACTCTTGGTATGTCTTTTTCTGAATCCGCAGAGTTCAGAAGTGCTTTTGTGCACCAATATTCAGAGACTCCAGTACTCTGTCACGCCCTCCTGGCATGAAACCACAAAGAACTCCTTAACCTGAAAATCAAACAACCCCTGCAAATGCATACCTAACATACATCTACAGCATACATTTAACACACATAAACATTCACACAACACAGACAATATGCAGGAAAAACTGCTCTGGTTTGTATTAATAAAAATGCCTCTTTTTACAAGGTGTTCTGAGCATGAACTTAAACAGAGTCTCAACTCCTTCTCCACTCTCTCTTTTTTTTCACTACTTCTATCATAATACAAAGAAGATCTCTCTATATTTTACATGAGGGGCTCTTTGAGCTCTTCCCTCCAATCTACCTACCCTATTCAATTACATTGAATGGGTTGTCTAGTCTAGAATCAGATCTAGATCTCAGCCTTACAAAACATTCAAGGCTATCTACTCTAATGCCTACACAAAGGCACAAATCTATGGCTCAATAGCCTACAACATTAATTACATTCAATTTCAAATTCGAAATGAGGTTGTGCCTCTTCATTGAATGTGTGCGCTGACATGGGATGGCTGGCTAGTTGGCTGACGTGGAGAGATGCTCCTGCATCACAAGGCTTCCCTAAACCCTAGACACAAAGCCTCATTGTTCTTATTTTTAAAAATGGGGATAGAAACATTTCCTCTAATTATAGGACCATTATGATTAGCCCTATTTTAGCCAAGATTTATCGAATTATTTTGGAAAAGAAGATTAGTCTTTGGCTAGAAAGTCATGGTAAAAGAGCTAAAGGCCAATTTGGGATTAGGAGATATCATTCAACTATGGACCATCTTGTTACTTTTAGGATCATTGCAGAGGAGTTTAGAAATACTAAAACCAATCTTTTTTGTTGATTTGTTGACTTTAGATAATCTTTTGACAAGGTTCCTAGGAAAAACCTTTAGAATAGGTTGGAAGAGATAAAAGTGCCTATCGAGTTGAGGGTTGATGCAATAAGGATGTATGAGAACATTATTGCTAAGTTTAAAAACACTGAGAGCTGGTCAAAAGAGATTAACTGCAATATCGGAGTCAAACAAGGTTTTCCCTTGTCCCCTATGCTTTTTGGCATATACATTAACAAGTTAGAAGATTGCTTGGAAAAATAAAAATTGTGTCGGCCCTACTCTCACTGGTATAGTCATCGATCCTCTTCTTTATGTCGATGATATCGTTCTTATGGCAAGGAGTCCCCATGATCTTGAAAACCAACTAATAATCCTCAAGGATTTTTTCTCAAATATGGGTATGAAGGTTAATACTGAGAAGACTAAGGTTGTGATTATTAGATCCAATAATATCCCTTATGATACCTTTGTATATGAAAACAACAACTTGGAGGAAGTGACTTTGTACAAATATCTTGGAATTGATATTCACAACAAGCTCAATTGGAATTATAGCATTGAGAAAAGGATTATTGGGGGATGGAAAGCTTATTATGGCTTGAAGACAATTGTAAATCAGATGATCTTTAGAGTTTGGATAAGAAGAAAATCCTCTTTGAGACTCTTGTTACACTTGTTATTCTTTATGGATGTGAATTATGGGGTTGTAGTATCTCTCGTGAATCCTGGAGAAAGATAGAGCAAATACAAAAGAACTTTATAACCTATAATATAAAAATTAAAGGAAATATGCCCTATCCTATCCTCCTCTTAGAAACAAGCCTCTCCCCCATTGAGAGCATGGCTATGACTAGATACCTAATGTATAAGAACAAGTTAAACAACATGGAAGACAAGAGGCTTCCTAAAGTTGCTTCAAAATCGAGTCATAACCACCATCGACTCAAGCGAGGATGGCATAAAGAAGCCCAGTATTGGATAAACTATTGGGGAAGACACCATTTTGCAGAATAAAGATACTATTAAAAAAAACATCAAATCAAAATTTAAGGAGAAAATGTGGTGTGATAAAGAGTTAGAGGAAAAAAGAAAATTAAGGTATTATAAGGATGTAATCAACCCTAATCTAGAAGATCAAAATTATGTATATGTTTTTCCAAGTGTAAAGAAAAAAATAAGAATTGCTAAGATAAGAACAAATTCTCACGAGCTCCATAGTGAAACTAGGTGTTGGTCAATTCCTAAAATGTCATGGGATGAAAGAGTGTGTCACCTTTGTGACACTAAGAAGGTTGAAGATGAAAATCACTTTCTCTTAGATTGTCTAGCCTATACCCATATTAGATCTCATTTTCAAAATATTTTTCACACAACCAACCTTCCTAACCTCTTAACTCAACAAAAGTAAGGTGATCTTAGAAATCTTTTCTTAATGATTTTCGAGCACAGAAACAAAATTTTAAAGAAACGCAAGTAATCACTTACCCTCTTAAGGTCCAATAGACCAATTCTGTCTTAGTGGACGTTAATCATCATCATCATCAATAAAATGAAAATAAAATTTAAAATAATCAAGGAACCATTGTGTAAAAATAATAGTTGTATACTGTGATATAATAAAAAGGGAGAAACTAAAGTTGTAAACAAAATAAAAAATAAAATTTCAAAAATTTAAAATTTTTTAGAATAGTAAAAGTTCAAGCTATAGGAAAATAAAGAGGGATAAAAGGTTTAAATGAGGAAAATCAAAAGTGTGGGGATAAAATGCAACTACAAGTAAATAACATTTACAAGAATCCAAGAAACAAATTCTTAATGATGGGGTTCCAGAATTGGCAATGTTTGTAGCCATCTTGAGGATTAAAATTATTAATATGTTTTTCAATTTCCAATGTTTCTCGAATGATACAAAAGGAATGATAGGGTGTTGATGCAATAATTAAAACTTGGTCAAATCAAATGAGGTGTTAGAAGTGTGGGAGTGTTCAACAATAACTAACTTGGAGATGTTACGTAATTTGTCCATTATATGTTCCTTAAGGTGGGCTTTGAAAGATCTAACAGTTTGACCAATGTATGATTTTCCACATGCATAAGGAATTTGGTAAACTCCTTGTCCAAGCATTGGGCCATATTTATTCTTCATAGTTCTAAACAACTAATTAATACTTTTATAGGGTTTAAAAGGAGCTTTGATATTCTTTTTGGCCAAAATATTTGAAATATGATATGTAGTACCTTGGATGTAGGGAAGAGAAATGAGAGTTAGGGGTGGGGAAGAGGAAGAAAATTTTTTAGATTTAGAATGGTGGGCTAAGTGAAAGGTTTTGTTGATTTCATAGATTGACTAACCATTGGCCACAAGGGCGTTCGTAAGGTGAGATTTTTCTTTCTCAAACAAATGGGGAGAAAATATTTGAATGGATTGAGTAACCAAAGTTTTGAGAATGATGGTTTTTTGGGTCAATGGGTGATGGTGAGAATGTACATGAAGTTATCTATCAATGTGAGTCTTTTCCCTATAAACTTGGTGGGTAAGGATACCATCAAATTAATGTGATTTGAGAACATCCAAAAAGGGAAGAGAAATGTTATTAAGATGGTTAAAGAAAGAGATCAAAGAGGAATGGTCATGAGGCCAAACAACAAAGTTATCATCAACAAATTGAAAACAACATGGTCATGAGGCCAAACAACAAAGTTATCATCAACAAATTAAAACCAACATTTAAGCTTAAGTTCTAGAAAGTTCAAGCATCATTGTGACTAATTGTTTTTCCAAAATGACTTTGGGAAAAAAACCATAACATGATGTGTAAACACATTCATGAGTAATAAATTTTGTAAACTATACAATAAGCCACCCATCATTTTCTCCTTATAATGATGTCCCCTTTAATTTTTTTTCTTCTTATGAACTCACTCATGTTTAGTAAATTTTCATTTTCTAAATTTTTATGGCTTTACTACAACACATCCATCATCTTTTCCTTATAAAAATGGCCTTTTAATTGTTTTCTTCTTATAAATGCATCACACCCTTCATCTTTTCCTTATAAAAACGCCCTATTAATTGTTTTCTTCTTATGAATGCATTGATGTGTAATAAATTTTCCAATCCTAAATTTTAAACTATATAAAAACTTATTTATCATTTTTTCTTACTGCAACACACCCATCATATTTTCCTTATAAAAATGCCCTTTTAATTGTTTTCCTTTTTTATGAATGCATTGATGTGTAATAAATTTTCCAACCCTAAATTTTACACTATATAAAAACCTATTTATCATTTTCTCTTTATAAAGATGCTTCCTTTAATTCTTTTCATGTATTTATCATTTTCTCTTTATAAAGATGCTTCCTTTAATTCTTTTCATGTAATAAATTTTCCAAACGCCCTCAATTTTCTCTTATAAAAAATCCCCTTTTATTTTTATTTTTTTTAAAATCTGCATTTATAAAAATGCTCCTTTTATTGTTGTCTTCTTATAAATCTACATTTTTTTGGTGTATATATACTAGCACAGCCGCAAATTTGTGGTTAGTGAATGTTGAAAGGTTTTGGCTGGCCACAAAATGAAACACACGGCTGCACATGGCATTTCTCCACTCTGTAACAAAAACTTAATCTTTGTTAATCACTCAAATATAGTAATCAGCTAACCACCATAGTAAATTTTAAATATGATCAAGTAAAAGTAAAAAAATAAACATGTAAACAAATGCCTTTATAATAGTGAGGAAGTTAGTGGTTGAAATCACAACCATTGATTTAATGGGATGACTAAGAATATTCCATCAATATTTAATCTTGTTCATACAAAATTGATTAAGCACTAGAAACCTATTAAATGTGCCCATTATCAATAGGCGACGTAATAATGATTCCTTATAGTAATTAAGTGTACCTACTTTTATAATTGTGCCTAATTCTATGATTATCTCTGTGTAAGTATAAGTAATGTGAAAAAACATGAAGGTACATTTCTAAAATCCAAAAAATAAATTTTGCTATAAGTGGTGATGTTGATATATAAAAATATTTATTTACATTATAAATTAAAATACATATTTCAAGTATGAAAATGATAATAACAAGATCAATCTTATGTATAAGTGGTGATGTTGGTATATAAAAATATTTATTTACATTATAAATTAAAATACATATTTCAAGTTCATAAATTTGGTTATGAAAATGATAATTACAAGATCAATCTTATCTATAAAATTATAAGATTAAATTGATTATTTTAATTAATTATATTGTTTTTATAATTAAAATTTATAATTTTTATTAGTTAATAATATTTAAATTTATTACAAATGTTTTAAAATTAAATTTAATATTTTGTAAGTAAAGATATTAGAGAAGAAAATACTTTATTTCACATCTAGATATTTTAGATTTTCTTATTCAAAATCCATCTCAAACAACTCCACTCAAGGAAGATATGTAAAAAGCTACAGGTGATAAGTGTCGTTTAGTGATAATGCTCATGACAAGCAATGAAAATTTAGAGACCCTGTGTAGGCAGCTTATAAAAAAATAGAAATTATATTATTGTTGCCAACAATGGCGACACGCTGGGAGAAGCAGTTATCTCTGCCAAATGAATGAGTTCAAATTAGGATAATCAGAAAAAATTCGAATCAAAAACAACCAAAAAGTTGTCTGAACATCATTATCAATTATAATGCATTCCAGTTTCAAAATACTGTTATTTTAAGGAGACGAAAACTGACAACAATCTTAACAGAAGAGAGTCACGATATTAAAGTTAAATCTTCAATACTGTTGACAAGGCCGCTTCTTCTAGCAGGCGTCCATAGCCTCGACAGGGATGTCAATTAACCCACTCTGATATCTGTATCCTGCCAAGAAGTTCCAGATCAGAACGAAGGACATTTAAGGTTAAAAATAATCCATATCAGAGAATTTTCATATACCTGACATTACTTCGCTGCCAGTGGGCCTGTTCAGTACCCCGGTGAAGTTGTCTTGGCATCATGCATGCATTTACCCGCTGCCAGCAGACCTGTTCAGTATCCTGGCGGGTTTACAAGCACTTCCCACAGCTCTCTGAAGGTTTATTTAGTTTTAAAGATATTTAATAGAGCAGGGTGACGTTGAAAATCCTAGTTTTTGGACACATCTTAGTAAATTACAGACCTTGAAGAAATTTCTTAGCTGTCCTTCATTAAGATCTAGAAATAGTTTGTTAATAAAACCGACTTTCAAGAGTAGGGGGACATCTTTGAGTTGTTCTCTTAAGGAACAGGGACATCGTAAAAAGAATTTTTTATGGATGATCATGAGTGCCTTTAGTTGCAGATTGAAATCAAGATCAAACAACAAGTTATCTTTAACATGGCTGCAAACTTAAAAAAATATCACAATTGATGTTTAAACAACTTTCAGCAGTCATTTTAGAGGGGAAATTTTTTTGTTCTCTTCATCTGATGTGTCTCGTGATGCAGGCATGTGTGTTTCAAAAAGAAAGACTGATAAGTAAAAAGGAAAAATCAAAACAAACCAGCAAAGAAAAACAAACAACAAACAAAACAGAAAATATTTACACAGTGTACATGGGAGCGTCACCAGGCAAAGTACCTTTTCAGAGCTTGGCCATTCACCAAAAAGGTGTCTAGCTGTCCCTCTAAATTCTGTAATCGGAAGGAACTGGGACCCAATTTCTCAGCAATTAAAAATGGTCCCAACCACAAGTTCTGAAACTTTGTATGCTCTCCTTTTCCCTCATGAGGTTTGTCCCATTTTAGGACAAGGTCACCTACCTTAAAATTTCTGTCAAAGGCAGAATTGGAATCAAACCAGTTTTTAACAATGAGTTGATGTTGATCCAATTTCCATTTTTCTTGAGCCCTTACTTCTTCTAATTTTAAAAAAGCATTAATTCGACTCTCCAAAGGGGGACAGTTCTCTTCTTGTACTTTCTGCGATAACTGCAAAGATGGAAGAAGGACATGTGGTGGAAGAATTGCCTCCCTGTCGTAAACGAGAAAGAAAGGTGAGTTACCCACAACAGTTTTAGGAGTTACTCTATCAGCCCAGATTGCGTTTAACAATGCGTTATGCCAATTTTTATGGTTTTCGGAGATCGTTCTCTTGATAATTTTGATCAGATTTTTATTAGTCGATTCTGCCAAACCGTTGCCTTGGGGGTAATAGCTAGCAGAGTGCCTTAATTTAATTCCTTTCTCTAGAGCGAAATCACTCATTTCAAGAGACTAAAAATAAGAAGCATTATCAAATACCAGGCATTCAGGGATACTAAAATGAGTAATAATATTTGAATTCAAGAAGGATATTACCTGGTTGGTATTTACAACTTTCAATGGGGTAGCTTCGGACCACCTGGTGAAGTAATCTGTGGTTGTTATGATATATTTATGCTGCTACAAGGATGGTGGATTGATTGAGCCTATAATATCTAGACCCCACTGCTGAAAAGGGGAGTTTATCGTAACTGGTTGCAAAGGGAAAGCTAGTTTCTGTATCCGTCTGGATACTTTTTGGCAAATTACACACTTGCGACATAAAGCATGAGCGTCTTTAAAAAGGGTAGGCCAGTAATAACCTGCTCTTAATACTTTATGGGCAGTGGTGTCTCCACCAAAATGCCACCAGCTTCTCTTGCATGCAATTCCCATACGACTTTTTCTGCTTCATCTTTCTCAAGACATCGCATTAGTACTCCATCAAAATTTTGACAAAACAGAATACCATTAATTAGCTAAAAAGAAGCATATTTTAATCTTAGTGCTCTCCTTTTTGTGGGATCAAGGTGATGGGGAGTTGATCCGTGCATAAGACAAAATTTTATGTCATCGTACTAATGACTAACAGAGTTTTGTGCACAGCAGATTTGATTTTGATAGTGATGTCCTGGATTTAACAGATCATTTTCCTCTTGTCATCCTGCAGCTGAATCAACGAACAACTTGCATAAACCTTGGCCTCTTACTATTTGTGCTGGGGTGATTTCTATGTCATACTCTTGCATGAATGTGACCTAGTTTGCCCTTTTTTCGCCTAGTTCTTTCTGCACTAACAGATTTCTGACAGTCGGGTAAGGGACAATGATTTTTGTCCTAGATTTCAATAGATAAGATCGAAAGTGCTTTACTACTTTGAAAACAAAATAGGCTTTTTGATCTACTGCTAGGTAATTAAGTTCTTCCCCCTTGAAGGATGAGCTCATAAAGGCGATTGGGACTTCATTGTTTTCAGCGTTCTTTTGAGTTAGGACGACAGCGTATGAACGATCAGAGGCAAACATGTAGAGGGTGAAGTCTTGGGAAAAGTCGAGGCTCATTAGAGAAGGAGCGTCTATTATGGCCTTTTTTATTGAATCAAAAGCCTAGCTTTCTAAAGGTCCCCAATGGTGCCATACATTCTTTTTTATTAAGTTTTGTAATGGTCTCACCATTTCTAAAAAGCTGGGGACGAATATCCTAACAAAGTTTATCTGACCTAAGAAAGATTGCATGGACTTTTTTGATGAGGGAGGGGGTAGTTTCAAAATGACTTGAGTTCTTTCAGGGTCAATAATCATCCCTTCGCTTGATACAATGAATCCGAGGAGTTTACCTTGTTCTACTGCGGAGATAGATTTTTTAGGATTCAAAGAAATGTCGTACTTACGACATCGTTGTAGAACTGATCTTAATGAGCTAGATGATCTTCTTTATTTTTCGAGAAGACAGTGACATCATCCAAGTAAACTACGACAGATTGATTGATTAAGCCTCGAAAAGTGATGTCTATCACTCTCTGGAAAGTGGCACCAGCGTTTATGAGTCCGAAGGGCATCTTTCTATAAGCGTAGGTGCCCCATGGAGTGCGAAAGGTGGTTTTGAGTTGGTCTGAAGGAGACATCAGGACTTGGTTATACCTTGAAAAAACACCCAACAAGGATAATATTTCAGAATCAGATACCTATTGAAGGATCTGTTCCATGGGAGGGACAGGGTAGTTGTCTTTATCAAACGCTCAATTAAGATTTTAGAAATCGACACATAGTCGGATTTCACCACTCTTCTTTCTGACAAGGACAAGATTAGAGACCCATTGTGTGTGTCTAACTGGGAAAATTATTTTAGCATTCAGGAGTTTGTTTAATTCCTTCTTGACCATTGGTTCAAGTTTTGGTTGCATTTTCCTTAACTTTTGTTGAAAAGGTTGGGTTTGGGGTTTCATAGGGATAACGTTTTGTATGATGTTAGGATCAAAGGTTTTCAGGTCGTCGTATATCCAGGAAAAAACATCTTTGAATTCCTTAAACAACTTAATAAATGCTACTTTTTCTTGCTCAGAACACCCCACCCCTAAATTAATGCATTGTGGGTTGTCCATTGAACACGAAGATATAAAGAATAACAAAAATATCCATTAAACAATATCTTTTATTGAAGAATGAAATAGACTAGAACTGTAAAACCGCATAACTGAAACACTTGCTCAAATGGTGGTAGCTATCTCTGAGAAAAGTTGTCGTTGCTACGTGCATCTGTTTGAGCAGAATGAATTCCAATGAGGCTCTAGAGGCCTTTTTGATATTACTCATGAATTCAAAAACCCTAGACATCCAAAAACCTAACCCTAGGAGGTGAAACATCAAAATTCATGTGGGCCCCTATGGGTAAGTTAGTACCTCAACTTACCGAGGTCATACCTTTTCCATACAACCTTATTTTTAGGCGCATGATAGCCCATTGGAAAGGTCTTTTAGAGAAATATACATTCTGTCATCAAACTTTGACTATGTCTATAGTTTGACTATGTTGAGCCAAAAAAACATTGTTTACACCTCCAAAATGGCCCTGGAAGTAGAACAAGATCCCTGACATGAAAACATACAAAATAATCCAGTTGGACTAGGTGAGAGGCAACCAATATCCACCTAGAAGATGTGTAGGGCTTCAGACAGCCCCAAAAGTGTATAACCCACAATTACAAAGAAGTACAGAAGAATGTGTTGAACTAAAAATGGACAAGCGGCACGATTTGGAATAGGTGGGTGGCCACCAATAGCCAACTGGATCACTTATGGCATGAAACCCAAATGTAAGCATTATGTTTTTGTGGTTTTATTTCTTTATGAAATGTTGCAAAATATGTATGCATGCTACACATTTCGGTGAGCATTGAGTGTTGTAGAAAGGCAACAAGACTTGATATTTTGAAGGAAAATAATCATATTAGCATTGCACGCAAACCGAGATGGTGTAGTGATGGTGAGGCTATTTTGGCGCTTCATTAGAAAGTGGCCAACCTTACAATCGAAAGTCTCAGAATTACAAGAAAAATATGATTATGTTGATTATGCTTGAGTCTAAGAAGCAGATTCAAAGAGGATTGTTGTCACTAGATGTGAGAGACTATGTCTTATGCCACACGTGTTTGCGAGATCATCCTTCATCAGAAGATATTAGCCTTCACCAGAAGAGATCATCCTTTGTCAGAAGAGATCAATCTTCATCAAAAGAGATTGTATCTTTGTGAGAGAGACATTTCCACTTATTGTGAGAACTAAGCCCTTTGTATTTTCAAAGGAGATCGTATCACTGCCACTTGTTGTGAGAACTTATCCCCTTTTGTTGTTAGAGGAGATCATCTCTTTGTAAAGGGAGACATTGTCACATGCTTGTGAGAAACCAGTCCCTTTGTATTGTAATGGGTCTTGTAACCACTATTGATTTAGAGGCATTTGTCTTATGCTTAAACATTGTAATGGGTCATGTAACCACTTTTGAGTAAGAGGCATTGTTTTGTCTAAGGCATGTTTTGGGAAATCATTGTAAACTTGTCCATGAGTGTTTTATAAACTCTAACGAGTATGGTATTACTTTGAAAACATGATTATGAATTGTCATATATAGATATGTATTGATGAAAGTGTCGACATCGACATCCTCATTTAGAAGTACAAAGGTGAAGGAGAAGAAGGGTGTGGATTTAAGAGACTTGGTATGCAGATCGAGGAGCAGGAAGTGCATCATGGAGTGTAAAACTCTTCCTAGAAGTTGCTTGTAGAGATTCAAGTTTCTCTCTATACTTTTGGAGGACCAAAAGTGCTTTTTGTGAGGAGGTATGATCCAGGAGGATCTCCACACAAGGAATTATTATTTTGCATACCATGGAGAAGATCATTAAAATGTTAATTAGTGATAAGTGTAAACCAATTATTAATTAATAGTGAATGATTTAATTGCAATAAATGATTAATACTTGAAGTGGTTTGGAAAATCTCATGTATTATTCATTTAATTACAAAAATAGGAAATTAATTGTGAGAATACAATTCACAAATTAATTTCCTTATTTTAAGGGGAAAAAGAGGAATACTTGGAGTGAGTGGAAATCTCACGTATTATTTGTAAAAATGGGAAACTGGATTTATGTGAGAATCCAACTCACAAATTAGTTTCCTTCTTTTAAGAGGAAATTACTTTCCTAGTCTTAAGGAGGAAGTTAAGAGTATCATGAGTTGGTTTGGACTCTTCCTCGCTTTATTACAAGTGGATTCCTAGTCTCAAGGAGGAAGTTAAGGGTCTCTCATTTTTTTCCTTGGGTAGGTACTAGATCCTAAACTCATGGATCTTTTCTTTTTGGATTATGAAGCTAAGAAAAATTATTTAAACCCATTTATTAGGAGAAATTGAAAAGGAAGGCTTTTGGAGAGAAACGAGCACTCATGCTTGTGGTTTGTGTGTAATCTCCTTTTGGGAGAATTATGCCCCTTCATGGGATAATGTAGCCTTTGTTCATGAGAGTGTGAGAGGGGGAAAGAGTGAGATAAATAAGAGGGGTAGAGAGTGTGTGTGAGAGGGAGGGAGAGGGAGACAGATAAGGGGGAGTAGAGAGAGGGATATTGAGATGAAGGGAATCAGAGAGGGATGTGTAAAAATGGGGGTAGAGAGAGAGTGAGAGGAAGGGGGGGATACAGAGGGATACATAGAGGGGGAATAGAGAGAGAAAGAGGGGAAGAGAGAGTGAGAATGAGACTAACAATGAGGACAGAGAGAAAGGGTGGGAGAGAGGGGAGGCAAGGACAAAGGGGAAGACAGAGAGAGAAAGAGAGTGGAAGAGGGGGGGTAGAGAGGGAGTGGGTGTGAGAGTCTGAGGCATATCACTTGGTAAGGTATAGTTATAGGTTTTTCCATTCCTTGCAATGTCCAAGTCTTTCCATGTATAGGTAATACCATGTATAGAAGTGTGAGGGAGATAGAGGGAGACAAACATGGGGGTAGAGAGGGAGAGTGAGAAGGAGATAGAGAGGGGGGTATATGTAGGAGAGAGAGAGAGAGAGAGTTTGTGTGTGGGATGTGTTGGGTATGTTTTATATTCTTTGCATGAGTATTAGTGTCTCAAGAAACGTGACACCTACCTCGAGAAACATGTCATGTATTTAGGTGGTTTTTCGACACATGGTTTTTGCCGATGGTTTTCTATTTCCGGTTAAGGAATTAGGGTTTTGGACTAATCTAGGTCATTGGGTTAGGGTTTTGGATGTTGCTGGCTCCTATATGTATATTGTATTGTAAACAGTGTAACACCATGAATGAATATAGAATATGTTGGTTTTCCCGGTTTGGGTTTCCAGGGGAAAAATCTCTGTGTAATGTTTGTATTTTCCATTGTATATTTTCTATTCATTTATGAATATATGTTTGCGGTAGATATTGTACAAAGTTAGGATTTACATTTGGTATCAGAGATTTATGGCTTCAGGGGGAAGCCTTTGTGGTCAAGGGTTTGGTTTGGGACTGTGATAAGCCTTGTTACAGTGGGAGATTTGTGGTATTGTTTTTCAGGTGAAAATAAATGGCAAGCAATTCGAAGATGGAGATTGAGAAGTTTAATGGAAAAATATTTGAGCTATGGAAGCTCAATATGGAAGATATTTTGGTGGAAAAATATCAGTGGATCGCGGTAGATCCAGGTACTGCACCTACAGGAAATTCTGCAGATGACTGGAAAAAGATGGATCAGAAGGCAAATAGCACAATCCGACTGTGTCTCTTCGATTCAGTATTACTGAATGTGTCAGAGGAAGATACAGCCAAGTATTTATGGGAAACGTTGGGGAAGTTGTATCAGTCTAAGTCCCTGGTAAATAAAATATTCCTAAGAAAGAAGTTGTATAACTTGAGGATGAGAGATGGAGACTCGGTGGCAGAGTATTTGAATGCCTTCAATACTGTGGTAAGTCAGTTAGTATCTATTGGGATTAAAATTTCAAATGAAGATAAATGTATCAGTTTGTTGTGTTCTTTACCAAACTCGTGAGATAGTCTGGTTGTGGCCATAGGTACTAATACAACTTCTTTGAAGTTTGAAGAAGTGGTCTCATCCTTGTTGTTGGAGGAGATGAGACGAAATAATATGGAAGGACATAGAACAAATGCATTATTTGCAGGAGGACATTCCCAGGAAAGAAATAGATCTAATTTCTCAAGTGGGAGATCTAAGTGTAAGGGTAGATCTAAATCTCCTAGAAAGTTTGTAAGGGTATGTTGGAGGTGTGGAAAAGAAGGGCACTACAAGAAGCAGTGTAGATCCAAATTTGAGAAAAAGAAGGGATCTAAAGAATCTTCTTCTACAGAAGAAAAGACCTCCAAGGAATAAGAAGGGGATGTGTACTTGGACTCTTCAGTCACACATGAAGATCATGTGGCATGGTTGATTGACTCTAGTGCATCCTTTCATATGACTCCCCATAGGGAGTGGTTCTGTGAGTATGAAAAGTATGATGGAGGTAATGTTTTCTTAGGTAATGATTCGACAACCAAAATCATAGGAAGATGAAGGGTCAAATTGAGGCTCATATATGGAAGGATTAGAACACTGCCTGGTGTTCTGCACATCCCAGGTATGGCCAGAAATTTTATTTATGTAAGAAAAATGGAAGATGTAGGGGTAAAAACAATTTTTGAAAAGGGAACTTGTAGGATGCTTCGAGGAGCAATGGTGTTGATGAAGGGAGTTCAGTTTGGAACTCTGTATAGTCTACTAGGAAGCACTATTAGTGATGGGTGTCATAGCTCCATTGTTCCTAATATTGGAGTTGAAGAAGAAAGAAATCCTATAGTCTCTGGAGAAAAGGTTATGTTGTGGCATTAAAGACTGCGACATATTAGAGAGAAGGGTCTTCGACTACTACATAGTAAAGGTATGGTTGAAGTTATGTCTAACTGCTCTCTGGATTTTGATTTCTGTGAACATTGTCTATATGGGAAGTAGAATCGGTAAGATTCCCCTCTGGTGCAACGAGGGAAAAAGAAATTTTACAACTAGTTCACAGTGATGTTTTTGGACCTCTGTTGATCCCATAATTGGGAAAATATGTGTACTATGTCTCATTTATTGATGACTTATCGAGGAAAACTTGGATATATTTCCTCAAAAAGAAATCTAAAGTCTTTGACAAGTTTAAAGAGTTTAAGGCTCTTGTTGAGAATCAAAGAGAGAAAATAATTAAGGTGCTAAGGACAGATTTGGTAGAGAGTTCTACAGGAATGAATTTGAAGAATTCTGTAAGAAGTGTGGTATAGAAAGGAAGAAGACTAATCCATATACACCTCAGCAGAATGGAGTTGCAGAAAGGATGAACAGGATGTTGATGGAAAAAGCAAGGTGCATGCTCAGTGGTGTCGGGTTCGGGAAAGAATTATGGGCAGAGGTAGTGGGTACTGCGTATTATCTGGTCAACAAATCACCCTCATCAGCGTTGGGTGACAAGACTCCACAAGAGGTATGGACTGGTAAGTAACCTTCTCTCACACATCTTAAGGTATTTGGTTGCGATGCATATGTTCATGTTCCAAAGGAAAATAGGAGTAAGCTAGATAAGAAGGCTAAAAAATGTATCTTTATTGGATATAAAGATGGTCTCAAAGGTTATAAGCTTTGGAACCTAGAAACTAAGAAGGTAGTTTATAGCCACGATGTGGTATTTAGAGAAATGAAGGATGTTGTTAAATAGGAAGTCCTACCAAGTAAGGAAAAACCAAAGAAGATGGAGTTTGATTTGAAGGATGATGAATCAGACTCCACAGAAGAATATGAATCAGAAGAAGAAGATCCTCATATTCTAGTATTGAGGAGATCGGATTGAGAAAGAAGGCTACTGGAAAGGTATAGTCCATCTGATTTTCATTCAAATTTTGCTTTGTCTATTCAAATGATGATCCTAGAACTGTCAGGGAGGCAGTGGATTCAGAGGATGGAAATCTCTGGAAAAGGGCCATGGAAGAAGAAATGGCATCTTTGGATAAGAATGAGGCTTGGGATCTAGTGGAGTTTCCAACTGGAAGAAAGCCCAT
>ML795380.1:23496-46181 GCA_009831015.1 Picea engelmannii
TGATCCTAGAACTGTCAGGGAGGCAGTGGATTCAGAGGATGGAAATCTCTGGAAAAGGGCCATGGAAGAAGAAATGGCATCTTTGGATAAGAATGAGGCTTGGGATCTAGTGGAGTTTCCAACTGGAAGAAAGCCCATTGGCATCAAATGGGTATTTAAAAAGAAGCTGAATGCAGAAGGAAAAGTGGAGAAATACAAAGATCAGTTAGTAGCAAAGGGTTATTCCTAGGTTGAGGGAATTGATTTTGGTGAGATTTTTTCTCTTGTTGCCAAGTTAACCTCTATAAGATTTTTGTTATCTGTTGTTGTTGCATTTGATTTTGAAGTAGAACATATGGATGTGAATACAACATTCCTACATGGGGATCTAGAAGAAGAAATCTTTATGAAGCAACTAGAAGGTTATGTTGTGAAAGGAAAGAAGGAGTTGGTATGCAAGCTGAAAAAGTCCCTGTATGGTTTAAAACAATCACCAAGGATGTGGTATCAAAAATTTGATACTTATATGTTGGGACTTGGATTCACAAGAAGCAAAGAGGATCACTGTGGGTATTCTAAATTAATTGGTGATCATTTGATTTATTTGGTCTTGTATGCGGATGACATGCTGCTGATAGGAAACAACAAGGAGATTATCTAGGATGTGAAAACTCAATTGGCCTCTAAATTTGACATGAAGGATATTGGTGCTTCAAATTTCATTTTGGGCATGGAAATTAAAAGAGATAAAAAAAAAGGAAACTCTGGTTAAATCAGATAAAATATGTCGAGACAATATTGCAGAGGTTTAATATGCAGGAATGTAAACCAGTCAAGGTTCCTATTCATGTTGGTGTAAAGTTATCTGCAGATCAGTGTCCCAAGACACATGAAGAAGAGGACATGTCTCATGTTCCATATGTGAGTACAGTTAGCAGTTTGATGTATGCAATGGTCTGCACTAGACTGGATATTGCACATGCAGTGGGATTTTTGAGCAGGTATATGTCAAAACCAAGGAAGGAGCATTGGACAACAGTAAAAAGGGTTTTCAGGTATTTGTGTGGCACTGCTAGCTATGGATTGTGCTACGTAGTAAGACCGGGATTGGACAAAGTGGTCATGATACATGGATTTGTGGATGTAGACTGGGCTGGATATTTGGTTCATAGGAGATCTACAAGCGGGTATGTGATTAACCTATTTGGAGGAGCAATAAGTTGGATGAGCAAAAGACAGGCTGTAGTGGCACTTTCAACTATAGAATCTGAATACATGGCAGCCACTCATGAAAGTAAGGAAGCAGTATGGTTACAAAGATTATGTTCAAGTATTGGGTTGGTACAACAAGCTATAAGGATAGAGTGTGACAGTCAGAGTGCAATTTTTCTAGTGAAGAACCCTGCTTATCATTCAAAGACAAAGCACATTGATGTTCAATATCACTTTGTGAGAGACATGATTGAAGAAAAGAAAGTATCACTGATGAAGGTGGACACTTTGAAGAATGTCACACTTATTAAAAAAATGTGTGAGCACTGAGAAGTTCTCTTGGTGTAGAGGGTATATGGGCATTGTTGCCCTGGATCTTTTACTATGTAACCCTTTAATCCCCTGTATGCAAAGAAAACAACAAGTGGGAGAATGTTGGGTATCTGTTATATTCTTTTCACGAGTAGTAGTGTCTGAGTGTATGCGCTAGACACGTAGGGGGGTTAGAGGGGGGGGCGCTAGGCCCCCCCTCGGGGGGTGTAGGGGGGCGGTGCCCCCGAATGTTTTTTCCTACCTCGGGAAACATGTCATGTATTTAGGTGGTTTTTCGGCACATGGTTTTTGCCGATAGTTTTCTATTTCCAATTAAGGAATTAGTGTTTTGGACTAATCCAGGTCATTGGGTTAGGGTTTTGGATGCCATTGGCTCCTATATGTATATTGTATTGTAAACAATGTAACACCATGAATGAATATAGAATATGTTGGTTTTCCCGGTTTGGGTTTCCAGGGGAAAATCTCTGTGTAATGTTTGTATTTTCCATTGTATCTTTTCTGTTCTTTTATGAATATCTGTTTGCAGTAGAGATTGTACAAGGTTAGGATTTATAGGAGGGACAGTGGAATGACTTATAAGAGCATGTGTGCTTTATTAGGAATGTGTGTGCATTCCTACAGTGCATGCATGCTCTTAAGAACGTGCACGTGTTGTTTTGAATTTAGATTTTTGGGGGCTGAATTGAAAATGTGTATGTTGACTTGGTTAGATCAGATTTAAGTTCAGGATGACAAACCTAGTGGTTCGATATGCAAATTGATAAAAACCTCCATTTTTGTGAATACCCCTCTATATCTCTATCTTTGACGTTATTTTTCTATATGATAAACAATTCAATTGTTGAAAAAACTACAGACATAGATAGATTCGACTATGAAGATTTCAAATATATATTTTAAAAAAACATTAATATTGTTTACTATTTTTAATCTATTTGTCTTCACATATATCAAAATCCTAGAATACATACCTCTCTTATTTCTGCTATAACTTTTTGTTGGTTTAACCATTTATCAAATAGTTATATGCGACACTTAAGGAGACCAATACCTATGATTTAAAAAAAAAATTGTTTATATCATATTAATACCCTCTTAACCTTCATGAACATTTTAATTTCAGGCATATGTTGACTTTGATAATTTTAAAAAAATATTAAATTAATATTAAAAAATTCCAAAAAATACATGGCACAAGAAAAACGGGTTCTCTACAAATAGGCAAGTTTTTGGAGTGAAATTACATCATTGAGGTACTCAACACCTGCACAAACAAAAACATATACCTTATATTTTGTTGGAAAAATAAGATACCAATGTTAGAAAAAAACAAATTTGACATAGTTATTCACCATTTCTATGAATAAAAGTTGTATATTTGGAAAGATAATTCAATTTCTTACGTTTCATCTTCTTACACTATATTCAAATTCATTGTAAAAGTACCTTGAATAATCCTTCCAAGTTAACACATTGTTTTTTTCCCGGTTTGCATTGCCACTAATGAGTGATGAGAGACCATCATTAGCTTGCACTCACCCTTAATTGAACAATTTGTAAGTAGATATGTTGTTTAACTTATCTCATTTTATAATTAATGGAGCAACAAGAAACCTTTATATTAATTATATTGACTATGCTTTGTCATGGCTTATTAAACATGCATAAAAAAAAGTATGGAGTGCAGTGAACAGAAGATATTTCGAGAGATGACATGCAACATGGCTTCAAAAGAAAGTGTATTGTTTATCAAACACTCACTGCTATGGTACATTTTTTTTATTTACACAACCATGTATATTCTACTATATAAATGTAGATATACTTATTACACTTTATTTCTATGTTTGTAGATGGAACATGAAGAGGTAGAACATAAAAAAACAAACGGATCAAGAAAACATTAGGTTAAATAACTGAAGTAAAATATCACCTACAAGTGATGAATAAATGAGGAATGCACGCAACTCAAGAGATGACAGTAGTTCAAGTGATGAATGACAATTAATATAATTGAATGTCACTGCAATTTGTATGTTTTGGGATATTTATTTGTGAAAATCGGGGATTTTGTTTAATGTACTAGCCATATTGTCCCAATTGTTTGAGGACATGTTACCAAGAAGTGTAACAATTATATATTCATTGCATTTTAATTATTTTGAACCTTTACATTGTCCCATTTTGTATGACAATGGGTATCTTATTCGTATATAGTAAAACATGTTTCTTATTTTATTGCATTGTTGAATGTTGTAAAATGTTACATTGTTGATTAATTAATATATGGATGATTTACATTGTTACAAATAATAGAGGTGTAATCCATTAGATAACACATTAATGAAATTATTATATCAAAACACGATAACAAAAGTATTAAAATCAATATTATTATAAAAAAATATATTTTATTTTGAGATGATTGATTGAAAATTTGTAAAAAAAGAGAATTAACTAAAATATATACATATTGGTGCATTGTATTATTTTCAAGTCACTAAATGGTATGTACCATAAAATAGACACAAATGCACTTGTATGAGTCATATGCACGAGTGCAAGTTAATTACATTGAAGCACTCATGCTAAAAATTGTGAAAAAACACCATTACTTTAAACGATATATCACATGATTATAATTTTCATTTAAAAATATTACGATGTCCATGATTAAAATACGCACCAGTGATTTATATATAATATATGCACTGGTGATTTACATATAATATGCACACTAGTGCTTATTAACAAAGGATGGTGCCAACATCTCACCTCAAATATTTGAAATTTCACTTCCCTCCGGTGCATATGATAATATAAGAAATGGCACGGCCAAATTATATGAGCATTGGTGTGCCGTAAAACAAGAAAGAATGATCCAATGAGTATTGTTTATATGAGCATTGGTCTGGTATAAAACAACAAAAAATATAGAAGTAGTGTGTAATAGTTATGCATGCACCAATTATTTTTAGGTTTATGTACGCACTAGTGCATGTTTTGTAAACACGCACTAGTGCATGTTACCAATACAAGAACCGAAAAAAAAAAACTATGCTAAAACCTCTTCCCGCCCATTTTTTTTAGTTATAGGGAACATCTGTTAATACCTCTGCTATGAATAGTGAAGGTTGTAGCAAAGGTATTTTTTAAAAATATTCCCAATCTTGTAACACTAAAAGCCCCCCACAAAAACCTCTACTACAAGGTCTTCTCCTTGTAGTGTGAAGCTTTATCATTTAATCCTTCAATATCCTATGCATATGTTTTAGTGATTTGGATCTCAATTTTTATTAGGGATTGAACATCAATCCTATGTTATAAATCACAACTTCATATTGTAGTGTTGACTCTTTTCATGTTGTCATTGAAAATAAAATTCATTGACTTTGTTTATAAAAAATCATAACTTTTCCATTAAGTTTTGACTTAATTTAATAGATCCTCATCCTCTAACCAAGTAGAGATGAATTTGAAAGAACATGGAGGTTTACAATGTTAGAATATGATGGATGTGCTCGTTTTATCATAGACAATATCACTATTGTCACCCAACCATAGGCCGAAGCCACCCTCCGAGCACCTTAACCTTGACAGAGAATCACTTCAGAAGCAAACCCTAGGCTAGATAGCCAAACAAAGGGTAGCGCACCTTTCTCCAAGGATAGTCCACCAAACAAGAGTTGATCAGATAGTCCAAACCATAACCAAGAGATAGTCCAAGCCAAAACGTAATCTGCTAGCTACAGCAGCTGCAACAACATATTCTCCTCCAAACTTGTGCACAAATTGGCTATCTGTAGTGCGCACAAGTGAGCTCTGCAATTCTGAGAATGCCTGCCAGAATGAAGACTGGCCTCCTTTTTCTATACTAATTCTGGCTAACCACCTGGGCCTACTTCTCATTCTAGGTTCCTATTTACTTAGTATATAATATTTCTTCTGGCTGACTTCTTCTCTTGGAGGCTAATAACCTAATATAAATTATCCTCTTGAGCTGACTTGTCTTCTAGGGTTATTACCCAACTCATTAGGGTTTCTTATTGCTTCCCAGAATATTCTATTCTCGTTAGTTTTACACGTGGAGGTAAATACCTCCCGTAGCTACCATAATATCAACACTCCCTCCTAGCTAGGGAGGTATTACAGGTAATGGTCTTGAGCACAATCATACCATTCACCCAGTAGCATCAACATAGTTGTATAGACTATCTCATGACTAGATCATGAGCACCATCATCACCATCAGTGTCATCAACTGCATCATCTCTCGAAACCATACTCCATTTGTGTAATTAGACATGATGTTAGATAAGTCACTCACTCAACAGAGTGACACAAGAGCCATTCTTCTAATCCAAACATATGTCCTAGAAGAATAAATGTCCTGAACCATTTTCTGTCTCGGAAATCTCTGTCCATTGATCATCCATCTAGTCGATAATCATTTCCAACACTGTTGATAGTCTTCAAGGAAATCAGAACAATATCATTCAATAGAACACAACTATGTCTATCCATAGTAGTACACAACTACAATCCATTAGTACACTACCACACCAAGTAGCACACAGGTACTTGATTAGTGATGTATATTCACAAATGGTGGAACACATACACCACAATAGTATACATCTACTATCTAGAGACATACAGTCTTCATAGAAATCATCTGATATCAATCTACATAAAAATAATTTTATGATATAAACTGAATCATCTGGGTCATTCTTCCACTCACATCTGTGAGATCTGGAAGAACATCTTCCCTCAGAAGGTCAAACATCAATGATGATCTATCTGGACTATTCTTCTCAAGCAAGGAAGAATAATTGTCCTGATTTCTGAGCCTAGACCATTCCCCACCCTGGGCCATTCCTCCGACACTAAACAAAGCGTAACCTGGAGAGAATGAGTCTGCCCTAAGGAATGCAAGTCCTGATTGTTGAACCTGGACCATTCACCTATTTGGGCCATTCCTCCGGCACTAAAAAAAGTGCAACCTAGAGAGAATGAATCTACCCTAAAGAATGATTGTCCAGACCATTTCCTAAGGAAATGACTATCCTGCACCAACCTCCAAAATGGACCATTCTTCGAAACTGCTCACAATTGTGAGCTTCGAAAGAATGACTGTCCAGCGAGGCAGACCAGTCTTCTTGATTAACCATCGAGAAGAGAGATTGTCCTAGACCATTCCCCATGTTAACCACAACGGGAAATCACTTTCTATGGTACATCAACAATCCATCGAACCATTTTCATTACAAAAATGACCTTTCGATCTGGACCATTTTATGAATTGGAAAATGCATGTCCATCAGAAATCTCAAACTACTTTCCAAACTGGAAAGGAACTGCTCATCTTGAACCATTTTTTGAACTGAAAAATGTTTATCCATAAATCAATAACACATCAGTGCTCCCTCCCAACCTGGGAGTCATCTCTTCCTTTTTCAATAGGGAAGTTGTCTCCACGAGCTCCAACTTGAGTACGCAAACACTTTCATCTTGGACAAAAGCTTTACCAAAATGTCTGCTTATCTTCTCATCTGTGGATATATATATATATATATATATATTGGAGAACCACTTCTCTTTTTTGGACTTCATCATGGATAATGTAATGCTTGATCTCAAAGTACTTTGGTCTTTCTAAAACACTGGTTTTCTCTGAAGGCTTCATATAGCTCTGATCAATATAGTGTGTCATTATTAGATCCATCTTTTGTTCCCCATTAGCTCATAACATCGTGGCAAGGCTCAAACTGGAACATATCCATGTGGAACTTCTTCTGTCATCATGAGATCTTTGTCATGGATTGGTACTCCATCATCCTGATCTTCTGAGTAATCATTCTGATACATATCTCTATTATAGAAAGTCTTCACCACGCTTCTACTGTGCATTGGAGGTTCTCCACCAAGTTGTCTTCTTCCATCTTCATACAAGGGTCTCTTTCTGGTATACCTCAAAGCATTGAGGTTGCTCTACATATGCTCTTTGTTCAATTATTCTGGAGAATAGTCTTTTCATTCATCTGATGTCAATTCCAACCTATGGATATTGTGGATGATATAATGGTTCATGTAGAGATATATTTGGTTTACTGGAACAATTAATCATCATAGTCTTCTCCCTCCATATGGGATAACCTCTAGTCCTGGATCTCACAATGCTTACATTCATAAGTCTTTCATACATTTTTCTTCATCACAACTTTCAGTACCTCTGCTTGATTGTTTTTAGTGAGTTCATATCAGGATGGTAATCTTGTGATTCTCGATACAATGACTGGTTGTTCTGTATTTTCTTTCTTTCTTGGAATCTTCATGTTCTTCCTCATGTTTCTCTTTAGATCTTGGGTCCATGGAGTTTTCCATAGATTCCATGCTTTGAAGATTATAGCTTCTTCCTTTCATAGTAGGATCATGGATGTGGATGGATAACCAGGGATTCTTTAAGGCTTATTTTCAAAGAAGACTTCTTCTAAGGTCAAACTAAACACGTACTACTTTTCATGGCTGCTACCGTTGTTATTGGATAAATCGATAGGTGTGGACACTAACTGATCTCCCTAGATCCACCTAGATATAGAACAAAACACACTAGAACATGACGCTTTTCGTAAGTTTTAAATATTGAATTTACTAACTAAAGAGGGATAGGTGACATATCGTTTAAACGTCACTTCCTCTTTCCATAGCCATCCTAGCTCCATTCCAACACTCATACAATGATGATCCTGCAAAAGAACGCAACCAACCAAAGTGATAGTAATAGCATAAAATCAATATAAACCTATGTATGTGATCAAGGAATCATACAATAAAACACAACAAGCTTTATAGGAAAGAATCATATTACTGTATCATATTAAATGTGAAAGAGAGATTACAACCATGGCCTTGATGTCATAAGGTCCCTTTCAACTGTCCTTCATTCCCCACACACTCCCACTCAAAGAATTCTGAGAGCATAGATCTGATAATATTCACAATCTATCTTGACAAAATGGCTCATCTAGCCAAGCTAACAATCTCCAAATCTCAATCCAATCCAAGCTCCAAAATCAAAAGCTACTCTCATCCAAGCCAACTTTCTCTATGAGATCTCCTCTCCTTTTATAAGTTGAAGAGGATAAGGTGAGGAGGTTAGTATGATCTCACCAAATCATGAAAGCGAATAATATCCAAACCATTTGGATGCCACCTCACCATGGAAGTTTTTCCTTCTAGAAGCATCGAGAAGATGCTCGTTTTTCCCATGTATGAGCATTCTCGCACCTTGCTTATAGAGCAACCTGCGAACCTCTCGCAACCCAGCTATGGTGTAGCCTGTGAGAATCAGGCATTCTCTCACCCTAGCCATAGTGCATCATGCAAAAATCATCTTTAATAGGGTTTTCATAAAGGAAAATGCAACTTCTTTCTCAGGAAAAGTTATTCTCCCTTCTTTCTTTAGGAACTATGGCCACTACCCCTCTGAAGGAAACAAATAGGTTTACATCATTAACAGTCATAGGGATGAAGAAAATAATGTGTAACAAAGAGCCCCCCAAAGTATCAAGTTAGAACAGAGTGATAGTTGAAATACTTTGTCGAGTGTTTGTAGGGAATAAGGAACAGTCGGTCGGAAACCTACCAACAAACAAGGAAATACAATACAATAATATATCATCAATGAGGTAGGCATTCCCATACTCAGAATATAAATGACTCAAAAAATAAATGCCAACATGCAAAGATCCATGTCAAGTAAGACAGGTCATGGCCACCAAACATACATTGTGAATCCATGCCATTATGACTCAAATCTTAACATAGCCACCAAAAATACATTGTGGATCTATGTGTTAAAGACTCAAATTTGAACATAGCCACGAGACATACAATGTGGATCTATGCAATAATACAAACTGAATATACTCCAACACAACCTGAATCTGTGAGAAAAGGTTCAAGGTCTTCATCTCCACCACTCTAAGTACGAATCTAACCATGCGAATACATGTGATGAAGTCTAACATGGTAGAAACCACTTGATTACCGGTCAATGATGAGAACTATTAACAAGTGTGAGGGAAATCACCATTAATATCAATGACTCCCAAGGTACTCTAGTGCAATCCAACGAATGTGAGTTAATGAGTTGAAGTCGAACACTCGGCGGAATCTCCTGATCAAGGGTCAATAATGAAAACCCATTGTCGAAAGCGAGGAAACCTGCCATTGAGGCATGCAAGTTCCAAGGTACCAATTGGTTTCTAAGTCTAATTCCTGGATAATGAGTTGAAGTTGATAGGAAAGGACTCGTCACAGGAGGGCCTTAATGTATCCCAGATCAATGACACAAAACAAGTAACAAGATTTGATGTAGATCAGAGTAACAAATGATTCAGGATTGACTCGGGGATGGTCGACACAACAGAAGGCTTAAAGACTACAGAAATGGCCAACGCAATAGAAGGATTTTCGGGTTGAACTTCTCTTTGAACATATTGATGACACAACAACTGTATTGGAAACACTGACTCAACAACAGGGATCATAGACCAATTTGTAATCTTATAAAGGAGTATGACCAAGAGACGAGAAAAATTTTCCAACCTAGACACGAAGTGAGTGAAAGGGTGTCATGTCCAAAGGTGACTCTTCCATAGAATACAGGTTTATACACATTTCTTTCCCATTTTTTCCCCCACCATTTCTGGTGAGTACCTCTTTAGTTTTATGCAAGCTTGAGGAGGATAACATATGCTTGTGACGTAATCTCATACTTCAGATGAGTCCCTCGGAGTATGTTTAATGAACCCTAGGAAGGAGTGGTTCAATCCCATATGAGTCTTTCAATGTTTGTTTAACGAGTCCAAGGATAGACAACTCAGGGGTTTTTCATATTTCGAGAGTCTGAAAAATAGTTAAAGAGAACTCTCCCAGTTCCTTTTTCATAAAGTAGTTTGATAGGACTGAAAAAGTGATAAACTATCGCCCACCAAACATTTTCTTCAAATACTTTAACGAGCATGAAAAGAACAAGATTGCTCGGCAATATTTTCATGTTTAGAGAGTCTAAAAAGAGCTTAAAGGGAACTCCAGTGGGTTCCTTTTTCGTATAACCTTTACGAGTCCGAAAAAGTGATAAAAGTATACTCGGTTAAATTCTCATTGATTTACAAGCACGAGAAAGAAAAAAGACTAAGCTCGGTAACTTATTCTCATGTATTTACGAGCATGAGAAAGAACAAAGACTAAGCTCGAGATTGTTTTCATTTTTACGCAAGATTTAAAACTAGCCAAAACTATGCTTGGACCTGGTTTCATTTTTACACAAGCTTGAACCAGAGGAAACTATGCTTGAGATAGGTGGTTTCATTTTTACACAAGCTTGAACCATAGAAAACTATGCTTGGACTTCCCAATGCATAACACAGGGATGCCTTGTACTTAGCCCCTAGTTTAAGAAGCTAATGGCTCAACTTCAGCATGAAGTCCAGAGGTTGAGGCAAATGCCCCCCAAGCTTCGTTTCATCCAACTACAAAGGAGAATGAAATGAAGCTTCAAATACTAGACGAAGGACTTGACTCAAATAAAGAGGGGGAAAACTATTTCATTTTTTAACGAGCTTGACACAGAAACAAGAACTATGCTCCTAACCTCTGTTTCATTTTTTAACGAAGTTGCCACATAGACAAAAAAAACTATCCTCGTAAGTGGTTTCAATTTTTAATGATCTTGAAATCAGAAAATCATGCTCATATACATTTGTTTCATTTTTTAATGAGGTTTCCTCAGAGACACAAAACTATCCTCGGAAGTGGTTTCATTTTTTAATGATCTTGAAATTAGAAAACTATGCTCAAGTCTAGTTTCATTTTTTAACGAGCTTGAAATCATAAAATCATGCTCATATACCTTTGTTTCATTTTTTAACGAGGTTTCCACAAAGACGCAAAAACTATCCTTGGAAGTGGTTTCATTTTTTAACAAGCTTGAAATCAGAAAACCATGCTCAAAGACCTTTGTTTCATTTTTTAATGAGGTTTCCTCAAAGACGCAAAAACTATCCTTGGCTCTCTTCTTGATCATGGACTCCAAGAGGCCAATGCTCCAGAAGGATACCATGTCAAGGGATAAAACACGGTCATGGATTCCAAGAGATCTTCACTAGACGGAACGAACACACTCTAGAAGGAACACATGTCGAGGGTTGCGACAAGGGTAAGGAGATCAGGCTCTGAAGACCCTATCAAAGAGATCACCATGTCAACTACTGGATCTAAGTCATCAAAAGTTGAATCCATGGGCGACAACGCCACATAATTGACCTGTGGTGGGGGCGATACCATCTGCATATAAGAACCATTTAGGAAGGCCATCCAGTCGGGGTTAATGAATGCAAGTTGATCAACAGTCACAACTCGTCCATTGTGAGAGAAAGATATCACACGAAAAAGAGTAGACACAATAGCTTTCATGGCATAGACATAATCTTGCCCAAGGAGTAAAGAGAAATCCAAGGGATCTTGGACTACCATGATGTCAAAAAGACATTTTTCCCTCCTAAAGTTACAGGAAACTGAGGAAGGGTCCCTAAAGGTTGACTATTTCTTCTGTTAAAAGCTAAAAGATTCTGTGTAACTGGCACAAGCTGAGGAAAACCCAAAACTTGCCAAGCAAAAGAGGACAAAATACTAATGGATGCACCTTCATCTATCAGTGTCTGAGGAACGTCTCAACCACAAACCTGTACTCTAATATGGAAAGGAATGTGAGAGGGAAGACAAGGTCTAGTTAGCACACCCCAATCAAAATGGATGGCCTCATTACTTGGAGGGGGTTTCAC
Source organism: Picea engelmannii (assembly GCA_009831015.1). Classification (NCBI taxonomy): domain Eukaryota; kingdom Viridiplantae; phylum Streptophyta; class Pinopsida; order Pinales; family Pinaceae; genus Picea; species Picea engelmannii. Next base: position 35,874 of record ML795380.1, read on the forward strand.
GAGAGAAGGAGGAATACCCCCTGACATGACAGAGTCTATATCAACGAGAGAAATGTGGGAAGTATCGGGTTTACTCTCGAGCAGGAGAGTAGGATCGACTGATGACGAGATCGGATCGACCACTTGGGTTGCATTCTCCAAAGAAAGAATGGGATCGACGCTTGGAAAAGGATCGACCGCTTGGGTTTCACTCTCTAACAGGAGAGTGGGATTAACCGAGGATGGGATCGGATCGACTACTTGGTCTACTCTTTCAACCAAGGATGTGAAAAAATTGACCACTTGATCAACCGGACTGACCGACAGGGGAACCGGATTGATCATTCCATCAACTACAGGTGGGTTGAGAGAAAGCTTGCGATAAGCAGCTAGAAGTTGAGGCTATGAAACAATCATGTCTTCCAGGAATTTTGAGGCTTCTTCCATATGAGGGAAAAGATGAGTTAGATGACGCCCTTTGCATACCATACACAGAAACTTGACTCTACTTTTCTTCTTCTCAATGGTATCTTGACTAGTTGACGAGAGGTCATCAACATGTTGTTTAGAGGCTAATGACATGGGTTGGCGAGGGTGTGTAGACCAAGCTTATATAACCTTGGATAGACCAGGGAAATCCTTAAGAAGATGGATACCCTTACAAAGCCTGCATGGGTACATGGGCTTACGATTTGTTTGGGTGATCTTGACATCATCAACACTCCCAACACGATTAACAATAACTGGTTGTTTTCCCACATGTTTGACAGTGTTTGGTGGTTTTGACCCTTGTTTATATTTCTTCTTCTTAATCTTTCGTTTCTTCTTCTTCTTATCCACCAAGTTACTAGCTTAAGATCTTTCACTCGACGAAGAAGATGAAATGGAAGAAGACCTTGCAAGTGAAGAAGGCAAAGAAGATCTTAGTGGTGAAGATGGTGAAGGATCAACATGAGGTTGATGTTCCTGGGGGGAAGTGCTTATGACCAAATCACTTACTGCATTTGGGATTACCTGAGTAGAAAACAACCATACTGGTAATCCAATTGTGAGACTCAGAAGGCTCAAAGTAGCGATGTGAGGAGGTCCAATGTTTCCATAAGAAGGAAAAACAAAAGATTCCTCTAGAGCAGGGGTTCCTTCATTGGTCATTTTGGGAACTGACACCATTAAAACAAAGATCCAACCTAGGGTCTGCTAGGGAAAACAAACAACACACGCTAAAAATCTAGTAAGCAAGCAAGCAAACAAAACCTTCTCACAATGAGCTCACTAGTTGGTGATGAAGTCCAACGTCGCAGGAACAAAGTAAGAAGGGGCTGAGATAGAGTGGGTAGAAAAGTTACGTTGATGACCTGCTTAACATACTTACACCCTGGTGCAAGCTCCCACACATAATCGTGGGTATACCCTCCAAGGAGCCCAAGTGAGTTTGGCCAACGTCGATTCCAAGTACCATGAAGACTTTCCCCTCCACAGTCACCTTTTGTAAAGACCCTAAAGAGATAGGCCACTAAGGTTACCAATCACTACAATGATGCCTGGGGAAACAGTCGACAGTCTGATCCATGCGCAAGGGCAGGGTATCTAGCCCGAAATCAACTTGGAAGGCTTCCACTCATCATTGTGGGTATACCTCTTAAGCAACCCCCATAATACACATAATCTCTACACCAAGACCAACAAAGCAGGGTGAGTAACTCTGCCAGTCTCAATGCAACCTTGTGATTGACCCTTGTGTTAGAAGGGCTTCCCAGAACAAAATGCAGTAAGTCGATTTAACTCTCCTTATCACAAGATACTATGTTTGTTTGCATCTTTGGAAAGTTATCTTTCACACCTATTCCAAAGCCCTACGACTAATCTAATGTAGGCTTTCTACCAAAAAACATAAAAATGTCTAATCAATTTTTATAAGCGCTTTATTTTTAAGGTTGTTGTTACTCAAAAGGAAGATGGCGTGGACAATATGTTGTTTTGACCGACTCGAAAGTTATGCAAAGAGATGAAGATGCAATCTTTTCATTTCGATGAGAGCTATGTTACGAGAAGGAGAAAACATTTATCATTCCCGAATGCACAATGTCCCAACATTTTTTAAAAACTCATCACTATCAATATCTTTAAGAAATGAGAAAAATAGACTGTACACCAATACATTATTCATGCCCCCCCCAAGAATCATGCAATTTCGCTACTTCAAATGCCAAGAATCATGCAATTTTGCTACTTCAAATGCAAGGATGCCCCCAATCTAATATAAAACAAGAAATTAAATCTTTTTGTTTAATAAATTTCACTAAAAGCAATAATGAACTTTCTTAAAACAAAGAAACCCAAACTAAAAGTTTTCTTTTAAAGCGGACTATTCAGAAGAAATCCGATCTTTCCCTAAACAATCCTAAAGAAAACACAGGCTTTGTAATTGGAAGACACTCAAAGCAAGAGACTAATCCTTCAAAACCAAACAAAGCAAAGATGGTTAAAATCAACTCAAAGAATGTCAAGCAGACTATAAACAGATCAATATAGGCTCCAAAAGTTCAATCCATCTGATCAAAGAAAAATTGGGCATCAAAAGATAACAAGACCCAATCCAAAAAAATTTACAAACAAGTTTGCAGCCTAGTGGTGAGTTGCAGTGTGAAAATTAGGCATTTTCGCAGTCTAGACATAGGTAGGGTGCGAGAAGGTCGCACTGGACTGAACAGTAGGGTGCGAAAATCAAGGGTTTTTGCAAGCTGTATACAGGTGAAGTGTGGAAATGTTTGTAATCAAAAGGAATTTGGAAAAAGGACTAAGAGTCTAAGTGAACTCTCAGATCCAGAGAGTCTGGATGGATCTCCCATAGACTCAGAGACCAGAAATCAAGAAATCAAAGCAAGGGAAACTAGACTAACTAGGAAACAATTTGTTTCCCCAGTATGGTCGCCAATTTTGTTATTGGATAAATCGGTAGGTGCGGACACTAACTGATCTCCCTAGATCCACCTAGATCTAGAACAAAACACACTAGAACATGACACTTTCTGTAAGTTTTAAATATTAAATTTACTAACTAAAGAGGGATAGGTGACATACCATTTAAACATCGCTTCCTCTCACCATCGCCATCCTAGCTCCGTTCCAACACTCATACAATGATGATCCTGCAAAAGAATGCAACCAACCAAAGTGATAGTAATATCATAAACTCAATATAAACATATGTATGTGATCAAGGAATCATACAATAAAACACGACAAGCTTTATAGGAAAGAATCATATTACTGTATCATATTAAATGTGAAAGAGAGATTACAACCATGGCCTTGATGTCGTAAGGTCCCTTCTAACTATCCTTCGTTCCCCACACACTCCCACTCCAAGAATTCAGAGAGCATAGATTTGATAATATTCACAATCTATCTTGACAAAATGGCTCATCTAGCCAAGCTAACAATCTCCAAAGCTCAATCCAATCCAAGCTCCAAAATCAAAAGCTAATCTCATCCAAGCCAACTTTCTCTATGAGAACTCCTCTCCTTTTATAAGATGAAGAGGATAAGGTGAGGAGGTTAGGATGATCCCACCAAATCATGAAAGAGAGTAAGATCCAAACCATTCTGATGCCACCTCACCATGGAAGTTTCTCCTTCTAGAAGCATCGAGAAGATGCTCGTTTTTCCCACGTATGAGCATTCTCACACCCTGCTTATAGAGCAACCTGCGAACCTCTCGCAACCCAGCTATGGTGCAACCTGTGAGAATTAGACATTCTCTCACCCTGGCCATAGTGCAGCGTGCGAAAATCATCTTTAATAGCATTTTCATAAAGGAAAATGCAACTTCTTTTCTCAAGAAAAGTTCTTCTCCCTTCTTTCTTCAGGAACTCAGGCCACTGACCCCTCTGAAGGCAACAAATAGGTTTACATCATTAACAGTCATAGGGATGATGAAAATAATTTGTAACAACCATGGATATATACTTTATCACCTTTAATGGACCATAGGATTAGCTCCCTCCTAATCCTTTCTTCATGTATGAATGCATTCTCTTCTTTTGTTAATATATAATTGGCTTCCTCCATCTAGGAGAGTCCATGCTTTCGTCTGCATCCTTATTGCCTTCTACAAGGTGTTACAAATATTTTTCCAATTTGCTCTTGATTGCTGACTTCTTTATGTCTTTACTTCTTCTAGGTTTCTTTCTGATTTCGGCTTATCTTCCAGCTTGTCTTATAGTCATAGTCATAGCAATCCTTTTCTTTTTGTTCTTGTCTTAGAATAAGAAGTTTGTTTTGTCCTGCTTGGTTTTCTTTGAGGGTTCCCTTTCTTCAGCAACTAATGCTTTGTGTGTTTCCTTCCTTTTATTTAGCTCGGGACAATGATTCTTGTAGTGACCATACTTTTGACAATTCAAGCGTTTTATCCTTGACATATCTTTCTCTTGATTTGTTTTCTTCGTGGAGCCAAACTTCTTTTTGTTCCTGAAATCCTTGAACCTTTTTGTGAAGGCGTGATCGTCGTACTTCTTTTGGGGTTTCTCTTTTGCATTGATCCTTGATTGTTCTTGAGCACAGCAAGTCCAAAGTTCTTCAAATGTAGGATACTCCTTCCTTGTGTTCATGCTTGCGGAAAATGCATCCCACGTCTTGGGAAGACCATTGAGTATTGTGTTTACCAATTCCTTCTTTGAAATGATCTCTTCAATGGCTTGTAGTTAATCTCTTAACTAAGATATTTTCACATTGTATCATCATTCATCTTCATGTCACGAAGCTCATTCTTCAGTCTCATTACTTGTCCAATGTTTCTGACAGAGAAGAGGTTTGTTAGGGCATCGTACATCTTATTCGATGTGTCAATATGGGATATGTAGGGTATCAAGTGGTATTTTATAGAGTCCACTATGATACTCATGGAATTGATATCATTGTCTTTGAACTTCTCCATAACTGCAACGTTCTGCGGTTCCTTCTCTTTTCCTTCTTCAAACTCTGGTTCCACAATCTTTCCTTTCACGGTATCCAACACTTTATTCTTGGCAAGGATGAGGTCAATCCTTGTCTTCCACACTTTGAAGTTAGACGCTCCATCTAACTTGTTTTATGACTTCATAGAGTAAGTCATGGCTGCTTTGACTTGGTCAACCCTAGATTTGACCAAAAACTCAAACTTGACGTCTTGGCTTGCTGAGAGTACCAAGAGATGTGCTAGGCTAAGGTGCACTGGTATATCCAGAAATTAAGTCAATCCCTTCACTTAAGGTGCCTCAACGAGAGGGTTAGTGTTTATGCAACTACACCTGCTAGTAACCCTAGCAACAGTGCTTTGGTGACTGCTCCTACTAGAAACCCTAGCGACAGTTCTTCAACAAGCTTAATATTCTTATGGCTATGCTCCTTTCCAGTGGTTAGACTGAACGAAGGAGGTGTGGGCCCATAACCTATTAGAATATGATGGATGTGCTCGTTTTACCATATAAAATATCACTATTGTCACCCAACCATAGGCCGAAGCCACCCTCCGAGCACCTTAACCTTGATAGAGAATCACTTCAGAAGCAAACCCTAGGCTAGATATCCAAACAAAGGGTAGCGCACCTTTCTCCAAGGATAGCGCACTAAACAAGAGATGATCAGATAGTCCAAACCATAACCAAGAGATAGTCCAAGCAAAAACGTAATCTGCTAGCTGCAACAACTGCAACGACAACTTCTCCTCCAAACTTGCACACAAACTGGCTAACTGCAATGCGCACAAGTGAGCTCTGCAGTTTTGAGAATGCCTGCCAGAATGAAGATCGACGTCCTATATTTATACTAATTCTGGCTAACTGCCTGGGCCGACTTCTCATTCTAGGTTCCTATTTACTTAGTATATAATATTTCTTCTAGTCGAATTCTTCTCTTGGAGGCTAATAACCTAATACAAATTATCCTCTTGAGTCGACTTGTCTTCTAGGGTTATTAGCCAACTCATTAGGGTTTCTTCTTGCTTCTCAGAATATTCTATTCTCGTTAGGTTTACACGTGGAGGTAAATACCTCCCACAACTACCATAATATCAACATACAATTCTCCTTTGTGATTTGAAACAGGATTGGAAGGTGGTTTAATTCTCCTCCTACCTCCACCCATGACTGAATCCTTTTAAGATCATTTAATATGGATTTTGACACCAAAAATATATTTTTTTTTCCACTCTTACATCCCATATTCTCATATTCCTCCATGTAGAGACCAATTTTATTAGTTTCACATCAGTCAACTCAACATCCTCAATATTATTTAGAAAAAATAGCCAAAGAATATGCTCGGACTACAATCCTTGTGATATCTACTTTTGATTGTTAAACATAAGTCTCCTCGCATAATAACTTTTGTGCTCCTAAATAACTCATCTGCAAGCAAGTCCTTCCAATAGGCCACCCTATCCTCATAAGGACCATAAATGTTGGCTATAGAGAAATCTTCCCCCAACACCATAGAGAAGACTTCTACACTTATATCTGAGGTAAATATCCCAAAGTTAATTAACCTCATAGATATTTATTTTCCTCCAAATAGTAACCCGCCCCAGATCTTCCTACAAAACCTATTGATTCAAAGTCCAATCCTTCATGACATTTGACAAATATCTTGTAATTTTTTTCACTTCCCCCATTCTTTCTTGAATCATAAGATCATAGACTTATGTATATCTACTAATCTACCCAAGGCAAGTATTTTGAGGGATTTCCCACTCCCCTTTCATTCAAATACATAATGATCATGTAGAAACCTTTTCTAGGGATTTCCCTACTGTAAAGCCTCGTTTTAAGGTTTGTTACTTTCCTTCTTTGATTTCTCAATGAATTTTGTTCTATGATAGGGTTAACTGTGAATTCCATCCCCTTCAAAACTTTTATCCCCTTCCTTTAGTGCTAGTCTCATTCAAAACTATAGAAATTTATATAGATCTCAATGGGTATATAAGTAGATATGAGTTTGTAGTGGCCTCCGCAATGGTGGGAAGGTTTGGAGTAAAAATATGCCATGAATTCTCCTTATTTTCCATTTACTTCTCTAATCGCACAAAACATCCTAAAACAAAATGTAATTTATTTATATCCTTTGTCATTCTTCCATTTCCTACCCTCCTTGGAAGATAAATTCTTATAGACTCCCAACACCAACCATTGGTCGTGGGATAGGGTTTCAATTTCTACTACATAATTCGCATACAATGAAGGAGAATTAATCAACTTACTCATTGATTGAAGAGGGTGAACACTATCTACTGCCATTAACTTTATATCTTACTTTTGATTGAGCTTGCATGCATCCATCTCCTCCATAGAATTGAGGCTAGTAATAATCACCAATTCATGTTCACGTCCTGCTAGTAGTTGCTTCCTTGAACCTACTTCCTCAAAGTGTTTGACTTCGAATGGATTCTTCTTCAATATCATGTGTTCACCCCTCTTTTTACTATATTCCTCTTCCTCAAAGATGAAAATTCCTCTAAAGGGTAAAAAATTATTGGTCTTTTTCTTCTCCATACATATTTTTTGAATTTAAGAAAAAAAACATTTGCTAGATGGTCGTGAGTGTAACACCTTAATAAGTGGAAAGGAATTCCCACATAATCTAGGGCCTGAATATATTGTTGATTTCCAACCACTATTTCTATGTCCTCTATTAACCCCTCCAATTCCACCTCCACTAAGGTATGGGCTATTGTTCTTGACATGATCCTCTTGTAGATTTCCTCCACTCCTAGAAAATTCCACAAATTCAAAATTCTAAAGGAAAACCCAATAATTTAGCCCATACAATCTAGGTCAAAGCAAGGAGTCCATCTCTTCAAGTTTAGAGGCATAGAACCCCACAACCATTTCAAGCCAAAAATATTTCTTGCATCTTCTTCTAATTTGAAAATTAAGGAAATCCAACCCCTTATTACATGATGCAATTCTAGGGAGTCACCTAGCAACCTACAAGGGTCATTATTCCATATCTATCCATTCCCTAAATTATTTTCTAAGATCTTTGTGTAAAAAAAAGTGCCCCGTCGAGGTTTGACTCACTAGTTCCATGACTTAAGTCATCTTAATGTCCTCACCTAAAGTTAAATTGATCTTGTTTTTCCTCAATTTAACACATTTATGGACTTTCTTTCTTGGGTTTGCCTTAGGAGAGAAAACCTTCATTATTGCATCATCCATAACATTGTTGCCAAGGGTTCTTGAAGTGTTATTTTCAAAGCCTTTAATCCCTCTCACTTCTCTAATCCAAGCTAGATTTTTCTTAGGGCTTCCTTCCTTCTCATTAAAACAATGATTATGAGGGTTTAAGAACAACAAATCCGTGGATGTGATAATTTTATCTTAAGAACCCACTTGGGCGCCTTCTACCAAAGGATACACAAAAGGGTCTACTAAACACAATGGGGGGTCAAGGTTTACCTTACTTATAATCATTTAACACTTTACTCCAAATCCCTCCTTTACCAAGTTGTCATAGGGAAATTTCCATATCTATCATTTCCACATCTATTACATGTCCTCTCCTTTGTATCACTAATTGGTGAAAGTAGTGACCATTTCTTGTTTCATCCCTAGTTCCATTAGAGGTTATCCCATTAACATCCCTGAAGGTCCTAACGAGTAATGGCCTCTTGGTGAATATGGCTCAGCCTTCAAAAGGATATTCTAAATAATCTACCAAGCCCTCCATCTCTAAACCCTAAAAGGCATGAACTTATTCACAAATTGCAACTTCTCTAAACATGAATTTAAAAAGAAAATGATCATCTAAGTTCTTCTCTTATCAAACAATTTCACAATTTATGTTTTGGGTGCAATCCACCATATCCTTACAATCTCAAACAAATTTAGCAATCTCAATATAACAAATTGCAACTTCTCTAAACATGCATTGAAAAAAAATGATCATCTAAATTCTTGTCTTTTGTGTTTTGGGTTGAATTCACAAATTACAAGTTAAAGTTGACCCATGAGAATGGAAAGATAAAGTACAAAGAACATTTCCAAAGAAAAAATAATCTAATAAAAAGAAAAAGAAGAAAAAAATAATAAAAACACCAAAATAGTGTGAAAAGCATTCAAATAAAAAATAATCCCCAATTTTAAATTCACATTAGAGAAGAGAAGAGCACTAGCAAACATGATGATCCGGTGATCTATTTCAATAAGAAATTGGTGAGAACAAACTCTAAGCGAGTGAGAGCGAGTGAGAGGGACTCTAAATTCGAGATAACGAAGTCTATTGTATCCGGGGGTTCAATGAAACCCTAGGACTAAGGAAAAGCCCAGTGTTCAATGAAACCCTAGGACTACGGAAAAGCCCAAAGGTTTTGATAGGGTTTCACCAATACACAAGATTCAACGGAATTAAGGAATGACGACAGTAGTAGTATGTGGAAGATTGGAATTCCAACGACAAACCTGAAGCATTCAGATAAGTATAATAATTCTGCAGAAGAAACTATTTGTGCGCTTAACAAAATCAAGTCCATGAAACAATTGCAATTTAACTCAACTTTAGACAACCCGTAAAATACTGTACATGGGAAGGAAGTCCATGAAACAATTACAATTTAACTCAACTTTAGACAACCCGTGAAATACTGTACATGGGAAGGAAGTCCATGAAACAATTACAATTTAACTCAACTTTAGACAACCTGTAAAATACTGTACATGGGAAGGAATGGAATGGGAAATTCGGGCACTCAAATCCTAAATGTAGTGCTGTAGAAATCCAAATAAGCATCTAAATTATAGTAGTGCTGCAGAGGACTAGATTAGCTTATCGCGCTAACTAGTAAAATAATTTCATATTTGTTCCAGCTTTTCACATTTGTTCCTGCTGGATCAGCTTCTTGCACTAACCAGTAAAATAATTTCACGTTTGTTTCAGTCAATTGAGATTTACCAACTATTCAATTGGTTCAGTGCTGCGTTCGGATGATTGGGACTGTCCGAGTTGGACTACCTGTTCTTCATCATTATCGCCGGAGAGCTCTTCCAGAGATTTCCCCATTGTTTCAGGGATCAGGAACGTGAAAAGGAACCCTATAGCGCTTGTTACTGCTAAGAGTAGCAGAGAAACTGTGGCACGAATACCCTTTAAGTCAGCTGCGTAGAGAAAAACGATGGTTCCGACTATGGCTCCTGCTTTGCCTGCTGCTCCGGATATGCCATGGCATGTAGAACGAAGCCTGGCCGGAAAGATTTCCGCCGGAACGATGAATGTGGTGACGTTTGGACCGAAGTTTGAAAAGAAAAAGGTGAAGCAGTAAAGTACGATCTTCAAGGCCGTGTGTTGTCCTTGTCCTTG
>ML795380.1:55608-80367 GCA_009831015.1 Picea engelmannii
TTCATAGCCTAAAATTACTACAATGTTGTACATAGTAAATTCAGTAGAAAATATTGCGAATATATAAAATAAAACATAACATAGCTAGTTTGTAGGAGATTTATCATTTGGAACCTCATCTTCTTCATCAATAGTCACAGGTGGGGCATTCAGATCCGATATTGGAGATGCAACCCTCCTAGATGAGAAAACCATGGCCGACCTTGAATGTCACACACCCTAGCCACCCAGGCTAGGCCATGCTACTTGAAACTCTCTTTCTCTGATACCAATTTACCAGCAATTCCACTTAAATTTCTCTAACAGAACTTTTTCCTTAATTTAAAACATATAGAAACTTTGCAATGGATGATTACGTTCATTCTCTTAATGTATTTATACATAATTCATAACAAAATTATAAGCACAACATGAATAACATAAACCCATGACAACAATTGCATAAATATAATTTGCAAACATGATATAACACACAACTGGCACTTCTCTTTTGGAATAAAAGACACCAACTACAGGAAGACCTTCCACATTCCTCCCACCCTTAGAAGTCATTGTTTGTAAATCTCAACAGTGGTTCACCCTGAGCGGGGGATAAAATCCACTTGGGCAAGGGTTCCCAACTAGGCTAAAGCATCTCTCTCTATAGGAACTTGGTCACATGTAGCTCATATACAAGTGACTCAATTGTAGGAAAGTCCTTTATAGATGTCAATTTGCACTGACAACCTACAGTCTCTCATTCCCCACATGCCTGTCCCACCCCACGAAGTGTGCCCCTTCTCTGCTCAGTAGTCCCTTGGTTACCCCACTTACCTTCCAGGGCTTCAAAAATAGGTTAGACATGAAGTCTAAGAGCCATGTCGCTGTAGTTTTCCACCTCGGGAAATAATTCCCAACAATTCTCTCACCTGGAGAGAATGCAATCTTCCACGGTCCTGACAACTCGCTTCTTCAATCCAATGTTCCACAAGTCTGAAAACCCGACTCTTCAATTTATCTCTCCAATATAATTCATACACAAGTATCTATGACAGTATTCAACATAATGTTCACAGTAACCATCGACTCATGAAAACATCAATGGGATCACTCATGGAACAATCGTGTCATCACAGAACCATCCGTCTGATGGTAGAATCCTTTCCCTATGATGGTATGAATCCTCCCTGAATGATTCTATTCGTGAATGGAATAAGATCGAATCATTTGAATGCATGTTCCCAACTTGACACATGTTGGGTTGAGAACTGCCTTTTGTCCACAACATATCCCCAACTTGACACTTGTCATGTTGAGAACCTGCTTTTTAGCCACTTTTCCCCTCCCTGGGACTTAGGATATAATATTATATCCTTACTTTACACTTTTTAAGAAATATTAATAAAATATTTTTTTTGTCTTTAAGCCCCTTTAAACCATCCCCCTTGACCTCAGTTAGTGGATTTTAATCCCCCTGAACTCTTTTATGTGGTCGTTCTGTCACAGGGATGTATTTTCGTTAATTTTCAAGTGATCACATTTACATCTCAATACAAAAGTACTGATCTTTTACATACAGGATCACCAGCCTCAAGATAAACATTATGCACACTAAGCACTTAAAACTAGTGCACGCAGAACTTCTGGTATGCACACACTCTTTCCTCAGTGTGCCAACATCGTGCCCTTTCATAGTTGCGCATTACATCATGAACTATATACAAAAGGCTTCTCTGCCATTCAAAAACCTATGCGTTAAACTATTGCACATTGAATCCATGTTTTCTCACATATTCCTTCAGTGCGCCATCCTTTCATGCTAATAATTTCACTCGTTGCATTCATTAAGTTGTTTCACTTTCAGTGTGCCATTCTTGTGTACTTACACAGGTGCACGCCAAACATTAAACTGTGTTGTATCATTTTACAACTGCGCACACTCTTTTGATGTGAGTTACTCGCGCACTAATCTTAATGCACGCAGAACCAAACCCATGGAGTAGTTACTTCAGCTCACCAACTTATAAGTAATGTGTTGGTTGTGGAGCCTGATTATCTTCTTGATCCAGAGGTTTGTTTCATCCATGCTTGGACCCCATTCTCTAACGGGGGGGAGTGGGGGGGATTTCCCTCCAACAACTGTCATTAGGGGGGTGCAGGGGGGGGTTGACAATAATTTTTGTAGATCCCCCCTCGCAGGGGATTTAGGGGCAGCACCCCCGAAGAGAAATTTTGGGGAAAATTACCTTGTAAAATATTGTAATTTCATAGTCAATCTAGATCATTCATTATAAGGTCGTAGATCTTACGACATAAGTTATTTTAGGGTTTTTTTTCCCTAGAAGGAAACCCTCTTTTATGAGGGAATTGTATTGTGGTTGTGTATTATTGCGAATATTGTATTTTGAGAGACAATATTGTGAGAGAAAGAAGAGGAAGTTGCAGGGAGTGTGTTGTAGGTTGTATCCCTTCATATTGTTAGATAATAATAAGGAATGACCTAACAATTTTTCTAGTGGACGTAGCCCACACTGGGTGAACCACATATATATATATATATATATATATATATGTGTGTGTGTGTGTGTGTCTCTATTGTATTGTGTATATTTTGTTTTTTATTTCTACAATTGTTTTATTTTATTTCTCTATGATCTTTATTTTCTAACAAATGGTATTAGAGTGAAAGGTAATTCACAGGAAAAGAGGGTTTCTAGTTCGAGTGGGAGCAATGGTGGAAGATGGAAAGTTTAGGGTCGAGAAATTTAATGGCCAAAACTACCAGTTATGGAAGATCCAGATGGAATATTATTTATATCAGAAGGATTTATTCCTACCATTGGGCGGAATAGAAAAGAAGTTGACAGCCATGAAGGATGAAGAATGGGAGGTTCTTGACAGAAAGGGAGTAGGAACGATACGGTTGAGCCTGACAGCATCGGTGGCTTTCAATATTTCAAAAGAAAAGACAATGAAGGAGTTGATGGATGCATTGGCTAAATTGTATGAAAACCCCTCGACATCCAATAAGGTATTTCTAATGAAGAGATAATTTAATATGGATATGTCATAAGGTGGGTTTGTTGCAGATCATTTAAATGAATTTAATACGGTTATTAATAAGCTAAGTTCTGTAAAAGTGGACTTTGATGATGAGGTTAGGGCTCTTGTAATCCTGTTCTCATTGCCAGAAAGATGGAATGGCTTGGTAATGGATGTAAGTAACTCTGACTCTGGTTCAAACACTTTAAAATTTGATGATTTTGTTGGTGTTATCGTTAGCGAGGAAATGCAACAGAAAAGTGTTGGTGAGACATAAAGTAATGCATTAAACATGGAGAACAGGGGAAGACAAAAGGATATAGGAAAGGGCTCAGGGAACTGCAGGAATTCTAGGAAGGGAATATCCAAATCCAGACTAGGAAAAATAGAGTGCTAGAATTGTGGAAAGAAAGGACATCTGAAGAAAGACTACAAAGCTCCAAAGAAACAAAGAGATGGAGAGTAGGAGAAAAATCGGGAAGAAAATGTAACAGGGGATGTGTTACAAAATGATTTGATTATTTATGTAGATAACATTTTTTAGTCTTGGGTAGTAGATTCAGGGGTTTCATTTCATGCCACGCCCCATAGGAAACATTTTCTAGATTATGTTCAAGGTGATTTTGGACAGGTTCATTTGGGTGATGATGCACCATGCAAAATTGTTGGAATGGAAAAGGTACAAATAAATCAAAAGAATGGAAACCAATGGCTGTTGAAAGAGGTAAGACATGTTCCATATATAAGAAAAAATACAATTTCAATAGGGAAGTTGGAAAGTGAAGGTTGTATATCCATATTTACAGATAAGGCATGGAAGGTCACCAAATGATCATTGGTGATAGAAAAAGGAGAGAAGGTACGTACATTGTATTTATGCATTGATAATATTGATTATTTTATCTCGTTAGATTCTACAAGAGTGGATAAAACTCTTTGGCATCATAGGTTTGGACACATGAGTGAGAAGGGGATGCAGATACTTCACAAAAGGAATTTGTTGCCATATCTTAAACAAATTGATTTGGATTTTTGTGAGCATTGTGTTTGTGGAAAACATAAGAGAGTTAGATTTCTCAGAGTCAAAAATAAAAGAAGAGTGAAAAATTAGATCTTGTGCATATAGATGTATGGGGACCAGGTCAAGTATCATCTCTTGGCGGCTCTCATTATTATGTTACTTTTATTGATGATGCAACTAGAAAACCTTGGGTTTATTGTATTAGAAAAAAAATTGATTTTTTGATACTTTTAAGAAATGGAAAGATTTGGTTAAGAATGAGACAGGAAAAAAGTTGAAGTGTTTCAGATCAGACAATGGAGATGAATATTGCAGCAAGGATTTTGATGATTATTGTTCATTCCATGGGATTTGTAGGGAAATGATAGTTCAAGGAATACCGCAAGAAAATGGTGTGTCAGAGATGATGAACAGGACAATCATGGAGCATGCAAAGAGTATGAGATTGCATGCAAGGTTTCCCTTACCTTTTTGGGAAGATGTTGTAGATATTGTCGTTTACTTGATAAAAAGAGGACCTTCAAGTTCTTTTGATGGTGGCATTCCAGAGGAGGCATGGACAGGAAAAAAGGTAAACTATTCATTTTTGAAGACTTTAAGTTGAGAAGCATGTGTCCATATTGATAAAGAAAATAGAACAAAGCTTGAGGCAAAATCCAAGAAGTATACCTTTATTGGATACGGTGTTAATGATTTTGGTTATCGCTTATGGGATTATGAAAATCAAAAAATCATTAGGAGTAGAGATTTCTTATTCCATGAGAAGGTCATGTACAAAGATCAGTTGCAAGGAAAGAAACAGGAAAAAGAAAAACCAAAATACATAGTGCTTGATGAGATCACTGAAAAATAAATTCCAAAGGTACAAGAAAACCAAAATGTACAACAACAGGAGTAGCAGGTACCTCAAACTCCTGCAAGTGTTGTTAGAAGATCTATCAGGTTAAGTAGACCCCTTGAACTATACTCTCCTTCATTGTATTATTTATTGTTGACTGATTTTGGTGAACCAGAATGTTATGAACAAGAAATGTAGGTGTTATCACTCCAAGAAACTCCTTAGGGTTGTAGATTAAGGATGCTTGGTAACTTAAAAATAATGTGTAGGTATGCTTGGAACAATGGGGTCTTTAATGATCAATGTAATAGACAACTCATCACACATCTAAAGAAACAGTTCTTTGAAGAAACAATAATCAGATCAAGTAATTTGAAAGGAGAGGATGAAGAACACTAATCTTGATTGCCAAGTACAACTGAATGTAGGGCTTAATGCAAGATAGAAATAAATCCTTTACTTCAAGTCTATGAGCTCAATAAAGAGATAACAATCTTCATAAGCTAAGATAAACTGAAACAAAGTACAGAAAGGGAAACATGGATATTTCTGATATTGAAAACGAAAGGAGACTGTAATTTTATTCTGTAAATAAGAGTCTATACAGTGGCACAAAACATATTCCCAGTTTGAACCCTTGTTTCTTAGAAAAGATAGGCATTTATAGCCTTTTACAATCAGTTTTTAAGATCCTGAAAACTTGGATCTGTATCTAAAAATAGCAAGTCAAATTAACTAAGAAAATCGATAACAAAGACTTAATAGCTAAACTAGCATTCGAATTGTCTTCCATCTCAAAATTTGACATCTGTATTCTTTAGCTTCTGGAATCTGTTGTGTCATGAAACATGGCAGAGGCACCTATCTTGGCAGCTAGATTCCTTCAGTTACTCATAGTCGACACTTTAGGAGATCAATTGATGCTGAGGATTTCTTTGACCGAGTTGTTAATCCTTCAATTCTCTGGAACCTCTTTAAATCCTGTGAAAATTTCCCTGCTCCATCCTTAGCTTTCAAAAATGTTTTTTGTGCTTTCACCAGCTAACTCACCTTATGATTCACTGGTTAGCTGGTGAAAGCACTGCCTTTCACCAGCTAACTGGTTGTAAAATTTGCCCTGTGCACTGGTGAAAGCTCTGCCTTGGCCCAAAATGAACTTTCACCTCCAAAACTGTGGTTCTATCAAAACTCAGTGTGTCTCTACTTTATCCCCTTGCATATTTACAACAACCTGAGCTAGCACTTCCAGATCTGGGTGTGAATTTTTCTTTTGCTTCAATTTTTTAATCTTCCTCTTAAGGCGTTTTGCTAACCACCATAGACTGTTATAGTCTTTGGTGATTTTCTTTTTCCTCTTCTTCTCCTTGACACTTTCATGAGCCAGATTTTCAAATGCAGCATTTGTTTCTGCAAAATTATCAAACAGAGTCTTGTATCTTTCCTTTATTACTCTCTCTAAGACCTCCTGTTGAGGGATCACTTCTTTAAGTTGCTTGATTTTCTGTGTTTTCTTCGACTTAGTGCTCTTTGATGCTTCTCCTTCATCGGTGTGAGTAAAGGTCTCACAATCCTGTGCAAATTCAACGGAGTGTTCAGGGCTTTTAATGGCAGGGCTTTCATCTTCTTGCTCTGGCTCTGAGTCTGTGTATGGCAGATTTAAAATGTTTGTTTTCTTTTCTGTAGGATGCTCTGTAGTAGTTTCAAAATTCAATTTTTTCTTTGACCTGTGAGATATAACACTAGAGATCCTATCTTCTGGGGGTCCTATAAGGGTTCTCCTCTTCCTCAAGCTGCTTTGAGGAGTCAATTGCCTTTTCCCAGCTCTCTTCTATTCATTCATGGGTTGAGTTTGATTTTCAAAGCCATCCCAAAACAGAAAATGTTGCCAAGTCCTTCCTTTTTGTCTTAAATCCTCCAGGATTATCAATTTAATAAGGCCAAAGTGGCAGAGAGTGTTATTCATACTTAGAGGTTTAGATCTAATCTTTTTACAGACTTTAGTTAAACTCTTGTGCAAGAAGAAAGGTAAATTTAGGAGGGTTTTCCCTGTAAAATGGTCTAATAGCTTGAAATGATATAACATCAATTTGTCGTACCTTCCTTCTGAAGTTATCTAGAGTTGGATGCCCTTAAACAAATCCTGCCACTCATCCTCTAAATGGGAAATTGGCATGCTCTTCTTCCATGCATTATTTATGAATTCCTCCTTTAGATATGCTCTGAAATTTAGGTTCTTAGTTGCTATCGTTTTGAACCAACTCTGGCCTGATCTAGGTAGATTAGTCACTGCAGCGATGGCAGCTTCATCTATGATGATTTCTAAAGACCCAACACAGGATTTATTCCCATCGAATGTTTTAGCAAATGCCTCTGTTGTTGATTGGTGACAACTGTTCTGTAGCTTTTCGACATATCCCATACAACCTGCATTTGAGAAGTGTTTCTGCACCTCTGGATGCACCTATAGAAAGGACAGACTGTCCAATTCTTTCCTCAACGAAGAACCACTACGTCTCCTTTCCATCTGCAATTCAAAACCCAAAACGATTTTGCACACAAAACACTGCAATCTGTTGTTTGCGTCGAGCTCTTGCGCTGGTGAAAACACTCGACACTGTCTTTCGGAATTGAAAACTTATCATATGCTTGTGGATGATGCGTGTTGGGGAAATGATGGGCTGATTTGATGTCACCAGCCAAGTAGTACCGCTCCTTCACCTGTGATGATGGATTTGAGTTCACCATTTCCAACGCCATGATCGTGCAACATGAATTTCTGAATGAGATCCTCTTTGCAATCCGTTTTAGACGTGCAAACTCGAATCTCCATCATTATCCACTTTCACCAATGCATCATAATGATTGCATGATGTAGGTTGAGCATGTCATCATTTGATTTTTTAAAACATGGGGAAAACACATGCGATTCCCACTTTCACCAGCGCACGGCCCATGGGAAGCGTTCCTTGGCTGTTGCAAATCGCCGCTTTCACCAGCGCACGACCCGTGAGAAATGCTCCTTAGCTATTGAAAATCGCCACTTTCACCAGCTAATCATCATCTTTAAAAACGCGTTAGCTGTTGAAATCTTTTCATGAAAATTTTAAAGAGAAGACCTTTATGGATCATCTTATTTATAAGACATAAATTAAAACCTAAGTTTTGCTACTAGAAAAACTCAAAACAAATTTGGAGAAAACTACCAATAGCAATGCTATCAACCACAAAATGTAACCATGGTGACTAGTTCATTTTGGGAGCTAACATTTGGCTCCGACTGGGATGGACATCTCTCTGTGAGGTGACCAAGAACCTAGCTAGACTTAGTATCCTTTATTACAATTTAAAAAAGAAATCTGAAAAATAGTTTTGCTAGTACCATTGGGCATGGAGTTATTGAAGTGACAAAAATAAAGAAAAACATAACTAAAAAGAATATGTACAAGTAGAACAGGGCTTTTTAAGAAAAAGCCTCATGAAAAATAGGTCTTTAGAAAGCGCCCATTGAAAGGGCCACCTGCTACTTCCTCGCCTGTAAGATTTTGGAGAACAAAGGTATTGTTCTGCTGAACCGTTGTTATGACAAAAGGACCTGTCCAGAGAGCATCGAATTTGTCATGTTTCCCCTTCTCTTGCCTTGCTGCATCCCACTTTAAGACTAATTCCCCTGTTTTGAAGCCATTTGATTTTACTTTCTTGTCGAATATCTCCTTGATTTTTTCTTGGTGTACTTCTGTTCTTTCCAAAATCTGTTCTCTATCTTGTTGTAACTCTACCAAATTATGAATTCTCCAGGTCAAATCACTTGGTTCAGAATCAGTTTCTTGTAAGAATTTTGCAACCGACAATGCAAGTTGAACAGGAAATATGGCTTCAGTACCATATACCAACTTGAAAGGAGATGTACCAATTGATTTTTTACATGTAACCCTGTCAGCCCACAAAGCAAATTTCAGCTTGGAATCCCAGCCTCTGGTATTTTGTTCAAGCAGCTTTTTTGTAATTATGACTAAACTTTTGTTTGATGACTCAGCTAAACCATTTCCTTGTGGATAGTAAGCAGTGGAATGTACTAGCTGAACTCCCAACTCTTCACATAATTTCACCAAGTGTTTATCTTTGAATGAAGCAGTGTTATCAGTGACTAATCTCTTAGGGCAGCCAAATCTGGAAAATATGTTTTCTTGCAGAAAATTTATGATGACAGTATGATTGGCGTTCCGGGTGGGAATAGCCTCAATCCACTTTGTAAAATAATTGGTGGCAACAAAGATCTACCTGTGCTAACCACCAGAAGGCGGGTGAATCTCACCTATGAAATCCAGACCCCATTGTTGGAAAGGACCTGTGACCACTATAGGTTTTAGGGGAAGAGACTTCAGTTGTTGTTTGCCTTCGAATCTTTGGCACTTGTCACATGTTCACACAAACTCACACACATATGAAAATAAGGATGGCCAGTAATAACCAGATCTTAAGATTTTATGTGCAGTGGTTTTCCAATAGTGATGTCCTCCTCATTCACTATTATGGAATTCAATCATGACCTTTGCTGCCTCTTCTTGGTTTATGCAGCTCAACAATAAGCCTATTGGATTTTTCCAGAACAATAAGTTGCCATTGATGCAGAAATTCATGGCTTTGATCTTTAAATCCCTTCCTTGTGTTTTTGTCAAATCTGATGGGACTGATAAAGTTTGCAGAAAATGAACAATGTGGCTATACCATTTCCATTCAGCTAGGTGAGCTGAGACCTGCATTTCCTCACCTTCTTTATCCTCTGAGGGCTGAACATTATCCACATTAATACTTACCAAATTTATTTCGAGCAGCCTACAATTCTCTTCTGCCAGAAGTTTGGCAAGGCCCTGACCCTTCACAAGTTTTGCTGGTTTAATTTCAACATCAAATTCAATCAACTTTGCTATCCACTTACTCCTTTTTCCATCTATGTCGGGTTGTATAAGCACATCTTTAACTGAACTAGAGGGTACAGAATCTATTACCTTGGCCCGAAGGATGTAAACTCTGAAAGATTTCAATGACTTGATAAGTGCATATGCTTGTTTCTCCAACAATTCATACTTTACCTCTGTGTCCCTCAAGACCTTACTGAAGAAGGAAACCAGTTGCTCCTAATCATCGGCATTTTTCTGCAAGAGTACTGCTGCAATTGTATCTCTTGAAGCAAATGAAAAAATGTAAAATACCTTGGAGAAATCGAGGCTGTTGTGATGGCTTCTTTGATAGCATTGAATGAGTGTTTGGCTTCTTCAGTCCATTTTACCTCGGAGTCATTTCTTAACATAGCAGTAATATGCTTTGTGAGTTCTGCAAAGTTTACTACAAACCTTTTGATAAATTTTATAGTCCCAAGGAAAGACTGGATGTCTTTATTTGATCTAGGAAGAGACATATTTTTAATTGCTTCTACCCTTTTTGGGTCAATTTTCACCCCATCAGCTGAAACAATATGTCCAAGTAATTTCCCTTCCTTAAGTGCAAAATTTGATTTTTTTGGATTAAGAGAAATTCCATACCTTTGACATTTCAGAAATGTCCTTTTCAAGTGTTGTAAATGAAGTTCATGGCTGCTCGAGAAAACAGTGATATCATCAAGATATATCAGGACAAATTTATCTTTCTCTCCAACGAAAGAAATGTCCATCACCCTTTGGAATGTCGCTCCTGCATTCATCAATCCAAAGGGCATCTTCTCGTACATAAACGTACCACATGGAGTCGTAAAAGAAGTCTTCTCTTTATCTTCCAGATGGACAACAATCTGGTTTTATCCAGAAAACCCATCAATAAAAGACATCACTTTTGATCCTGATACCTTCTGCAAAATATGTTCCATTTTGGGCAGAGGGTAGTTTTCCTTCCTAGAGAACTTATTCAAATTTATGAAGTCAACGTAGAGTCTGATCTCTCCATTCTTCTTCCTGACCGATACGATATTCGCAATCCATTCTGAATATCTGAGAGGAATGATGATGCAAGCGTCCAATAGTTTTTTGATTTCCCTTTCCATTGTAGGCAACAACAAAGGATTAAAGGATCTAAGATTTTTCCTGAATGGTTTGGTGTCTTTGTTCAAGGGAATCTTATGCTGAATTACCTCTGTGTCAAAAGTATTCAAGTCATCATATTGCCAAGCGAAGATGTCAACAAACTCCTTTAGTAATTCTCCATAATCATCCCTTTGTTTTTCAGTCAAATGTGAAGCTAAGTTGACATATTTAGGATCTTGTTCACTGGATACATTATACTGCAAAACTTATGAATCTTTTTCCCCATTTTCCAATTTGACAACCACATCATTATTATCAAAAAGCCTTTCCAAAGAGACCAAAACTTTAGGAATTTTGTTGGTAGACAACTGAACTATTTCATGTGCTGTGATTTTGCTTCTCAATTTCATTTTCATGTTCATTGTCCTGATCGATCTGCAGATCTGCAAACTCATCTATCACTGCAAGAAATCTAGTGAGTTCAGCATAGTCTTCAAAAACCTTCCAAAAATTTACATTATCAGGGAGGGATGGCCTATATTTAACTTGAATTTCATAACTCAATTTATGAGGTAGAGGGGGTATGAAAGCACAAGCCGACACAGCTAATGAGTCAGCCAATTCATTCATTGCTCTAGGTACATATGAAATTTTAAAATCTGCAAAATCATGAATTGCCCTCAACACTTCATCTTTGTATGCCTTGAGCCTGACATGTTTTGCTTGAAAGGACTTGTTCACCTGCTAGATGATCAAATCTACATCTCCGAACACCTGCAATCTTTTAACCTCCATCTCTTTGGCTGCATTTAGCCCCAGAAGTAGTGCCTCATACTCAACAATGTTATTAGTCACTTTAAAATGAAGTTTAAAGGACAAATGAGAAGTTTTCATAGAAGGGGAAATCAATACCACTACTGCTCCTGCTGATTCTTTGGTACAAGCACCGTCAAAGAACATGGTCCAAAGGTCATCCTCTACTACTTCTATGGGCTGAACTGTGGGATTTCTGAGCAGCAATGTATCTGATAATGAGTCATCAATTTGCAAAATACAAGATCCCATACCTGTGTCGACAGAATAGATAGGATGATTGGATGGATTCTTTTCATCACTGATTACATATGCCAAATGAGATTCCCTGTATAGCCTTCTGTTCACCCCTCCAAAAATAGGGATAGTAGCGTAGGAAATATCCATTTGAAGAGTGCCACCTAGCCTCTTTATCCATGACCTTGATAACAGACATCCGAATTTAGGTGGTATGTCTGCCACTACTATATCCATAACCATAGTCTTCATGGATGATTTGGATTTAAGGTTACAGCCAAGTCCTTGATCATCCCAAGACATTTGACTTTTCGAGAGTCAAAAGAGAAAAGATTATGATAAGACTTGGTGATCTCCAACCCAAGCTCATCCATGACCGCCTTTGGCATCAAATTGTACAAAGCACCAGAGTCCAACAAACAGTTATGTAGTGTTTTCTCATGAATATTCAGAGAGATGTAAAAGGGAGGACAAGTTTCATCTCTGTATTCTATCATGTGGCCCAAAGTAATGGTTGGATTTTCATCATATATGTTGAGAATATCAACAGAAGGGGATATAGACTTGGGATCTAAGGTTTTGAGGATATCCTTCTTGAACATTTCATTTTTAATTAACTCGACTAGAGGAATAGGAATTTTAATTTTTTGTATTTCAGCCTCAAAATTGAATGAATATGGGACTTTATCAGAAGCTTTATCAGAGACCTTTACCTGATTTGAAGGAGCTTCCTGATTGCTTTTCTGTTCAACAGGGGCCTGGATTTCTGGAGTTTGATGTTTGACAGGGGAAACAGTCTTCTTGGGAGGAGCTAATGCTTTCACCTTTGAGGGATTTGTTTTATGACTCTCTGATGTTTGATCTTTTTTCTTAACAGGGGATGTGCTCTTTTCGGGAGAGGCTGGTGCATTCTATTGCGCAGTATCAGATTTAGATCGGAGATTATATCTATTCTTGTCTTCTATCAAGAAAATGCCATCATCAATAGGATTATCCTCTGTCTGTTCAGTCATCAATGCTTCCTCATAGTCATGTTGTGTTAGGAAAGATTTCCATGTCTCTTCTCCAACATAATGAATGTTATCTTCTCCATCTTCTTGATAATCACCTTCATCTTCATCCATCACAATATTTTGAAGAGGAACCTTTATTCTCTGATCTTTAGTAGGATTCTTTTCTCTTTGCAAGATCTGTGTTGGCTGATTATTTCTTCTGAAGTTGTTGGGATTTTGATTTGGGTTCCAGCCTGCAGAATCATAAGTGCCTCTTCCCTTCATAGGCTGCTTATTTTCAATCTTGAGCTTAGATATCTCAGAGGTTAGAGACTCTAGCATCTTAGCCATTTTATCAAACTTTGGGTCAGCACTTGATGAAGAAGAAGCTTCATTCCTTGGCCTTCTCCTATCAGAAATTCCTTTCATCTTTTGGGAAGCTAAAATATTTGATTCCACCTCAAGGGTAGCATCTTGCATGAGAGATAATGTTGGTGACCTCCTTTCTCTCAACAATAAACATAAATCCGAGTCAAAAACATCAGAATATGTGATCTTGGTAGAAGCATCTGAAGGTTTTATCTATGCTGGTATTTTACCGTACATCCAGTTAAATATTTTAGTGAAATCAAATACTGACTCACTATTTTGCTTCCTTATATTTTCAAATTCTGTGATATAGTATACAAAATCTCTTCTGTCACCCCAATGTTTCAAAAAGGTCTCATCCAATTGCTCGATTCTAGCTATGGAACCAACAGGGAGTTCTTTGAACCATTTCCTAGCATGGCCATCTAGGCTTTGGACAAAGACTTGTGTCCAAACATCTTCTTATTCAATATTAAGGTTTTCAACATAACTGTAGAAAGCCTCAATATGTTCTTCAGCAAACACATCGCCTTCGCCTGTGAATTTGGGCATATACTTATGATAGTCTCCCGTTGGCATGGATGATACTGGGTTTGGCAATATAAGTGGTGCATACCTAGCAACTAGGATTTATTGCATCTTCATCAAAGGAGGTGGTGCAGCCATAACTATCAGGGGTGAGAAAGGTGATGGTTTCTTTTTAGAGTCTTCAACACTGGAGGAATGTGAAAGAGGTGAATCTTCTAATGGGAAATAGGTCTGATATGAGGCTCTGTAAAAAATTGCAAGCTGTCTAGCTAAATTTTCTTCACCTTTAGCAGATAACTCTTGGAGAAGATGTTCAACAGCAAGGAGGCTAGTATAAATGTTTAAATGATCTTCTTGTTGCTGAGAATGAAAATAATCAAGGGAAGAAGAGCTATGGCTTCTTTCTAAATTCTTGGATGTTTTTTTAATCAAATTTAAATCTATCAATTTATCATCATTAGTATTTTCTTGTTGATCAAAAAGAGATTGTTCTTCTACAGTATTTACAGTTGTCTTTTCATCAATGCTTTTTGAAAAGAACTCAAATTTTTCTGTAGTAGATTTTCCAGAACTGAAAAGAGGATTACCTTTTGTATCTGATTTTGAAGCTTGACCTTGAATAGTCTTTCCTTTCCTGAGAATTAGTTCTGGATTGGACACTGGTGTGATAGGTGATTCTTGAGGATTCACCCTAGTACTGATCCTCTTAGGAGCCACAATGAACTTGTGGAGTCGCCAGATAGATAATTAAAACCAAATAAAAATGTCTAATCTTTGTCTATCATCAAAGATCATCTCTGTGTCGTATCCCAGGAAAGAAGAACTTAAATTTCGTCTCCCCGGCAATGGCGCCACTTTGTTATCACTCCAAGAAAATCCTTAGGGTTGTAGACTAAGGATGCTTGGTAACTTAAAAATAATGTGTAGGTATTCTTGGAACAATGGGGTCTTTAATGATCAATGTAATAGACAACTCATCACACATCTAAAGAAACAGTGCTTTCAGGAAACAATAATTAGATCAAGTAATTTGAAAGGAGAGGATGAAGAACACTAATCTTGATTGCCAAGTACAACTGAATGTAGGGCTTAATGCAAGATAGAAAGAAATCCTTTACTTCAAGTCTATGAGCTCAATAAAGAGATAGCAGTCTTCATAAGCTAAGATAAACTGAAACAAAGTACAGAAAGGGAAACATGGATATTTCTGATATTGAAAACGAAAGGAGACTGTAATTTTATTCTGTAAATAAGAGTCTATACAGTAGCACAAAATATATTCCCAGTTTGAACCCTTGTTTCTTAGAAAAGATAGGCATTTATAGCCTTTTACAATCAATTTTTAAGATCCTGAAAACTTGGATCTGTATCTAAAAATAGCAAGTCAAATTAACTAAGCAAATCGATAACAAAGACTTAATAGCTAAACTAACATTCGAATTGTCTTCCATCTCAAAATTTGACATCTGTATTCTTCAACTTCTGGAATCTGTTGTGTCATGAAACATGGCAGACACACCTGTCTTGGCAGCTAGATTCCTTCGGTTACTCATAGTCGACACTTTAGGACATCAATTTATCATGTGGTTTTCAAAATCCCATGAATCTATGATGCTGAGGATTTTTTTGACTGAGTTGTTAATCCTTCAATGCTCTGGAACCTCTTTAAATCATGTGAAAATCGCCCTGCTCCATCCTTAGCTTTCAAAAATTCTTTTTGTGCTCTCACCAACTAACTCACCTTATGATTCGCTGGTTAGCTGGTGAAAGCACTGCCTTTCACCAGCTAACTGGTCTCTGTGCGCTGGTGAAAGATCTGCCTTGGCCCAAAATGAACTTTCACCTCCAAAACTGTGGTTCTATCAAAACTCATTATGTCTCTACTTTATCCCCTTGCATATTTACAACAACCTGAGATAGCACTTGCAGATCTGGGTGTGACTTTTTCTTTTGCTTCAATTTTTTAATCTTCCTCTTAAGGCGTTTTTCTAACCACCATAGACTGTTATAGTCTTTGGTGATTTTCTTTTTCCTCTTCTTCTCCTTGACACTTTCACGAGCCATCTTTTCAAATGCAACATTTGTTTCTACAAAATTATCAAACAGAGTCTTGTATCTTTCCTTTATTACTCTCTCTAAGACCTCTTGCTGAGGGATCACTTCTTTAAGTTGCTTGATTTTCTGTTTTTTCTTCAACTTAGTGCTCTTTGATGTTTCTCCTTCATAAGTGTGAGTAAAGGTCTCACAATCCTGTGCAAATTCAATGGAGTGTTCAGGGCTTTTAATGGCAGGGATTTCATCTTCTTGCTCTGGCTCTAAGTCCGTGTATGGCAGATTTAAAATGTTTGTTTTCTTTTCTGTAGGCTGCTTTGTAGTAGTTTCAAAATTCAATTTTTTCTTTGACCTGTGAGATCTTACACTAGAGATCCTATCTTCTGGGGATCCTCGAAGGGTTCTCCTCTTCCTCGAGCTACTTTGAGGAGTCAATTTGCTTTTCCCAGCTCTCTTCTATTCATTCATGGGCTGAGTTTGAGTTTCAAAGCCATCCCAAAACAGAAAATGTTGCCAAGTCCTTACTTTTTGTCTTAACTCCTCCAGGATTATCAATTTAATAAGTACAAAGTGGCAGAGAGTGTTCTTCATACTTAGAGGTTCATCTCTAATCTTTTTACAGACTTTAGTTAAACTCTTGTGCAAGAAGAAAGGTAAATTTAGGAGGGTTTTCCATGTAAAATGGTCTAAGAGCTTGAAATGATATAACATCAGTTTGTCGTACCTGCCTTCTGAAGTTATATAGAGTTGGATGCCCTTAAAAAAATCCTGCCACTCATCCTCTAAATGGGAAACTGACATGCTCTTCTTCCATGCATTATTTCTGAATTCCTCCTTTAGATATGATCTGAAATTTAGGTTCTTAGTTGCTGTTGTTTTGAACCAACTCTGGCCTGATCTAGGTAGATGAGTCGTTGCAGCGATGGTAGCTTCATCTACGATGATTTCTAAAGACCCAACACAGGCTTTATTCCTTTTGAATGTTTTAGCAAATGCCTCTGCTGTTGATTGGTGACAGTCGTTCTGTAGCTTTTCGACATATCCCATACAACGTGCGTTTGAGAAGTGTTTCTACACCTCTGGATGCGCCTGTAGAAAGGACAGATTGTCCAATTCTTTCCTCAACAAAGAACCACTATGTCTCCTTTCCATATGCAATTCAAAACCTAAAACGATTTTGCACACAAAACACTGCAATCTGTTGTTTGGGCCGAGCTCTTGCGCTGGTGAAAACATTCATCTTTGTCTTTCGGAATTGAAAACTTATCATACGCTTGTGGATGATGCATGTTGGGGAAATGATGGGCCGATTTGATGTCACCAGCCAAGTAGTACCACTCCTTCACCTGTGATGATGGATTTGAGTTCGCCATTTCCAACGCCATGATCGTGCAACATGCATTTCTCAACGAGATCCACTTTGCAATCTGATTTAGACATGCAAACCTGAATCTCCATCATTATCCACTTTCACCAATGCATCATAATGATTGCATGATGTAGGTTGAGCATGTCATCATTTGATTTTTTAAAACGTGGGGAAAACACATGCAATTCATGCTTTCACCAGCGCACAACCCATGGGAAGCATTCCTTGGCTGTTGCAAATCGCCGCTTTCACCAGCGCACGGCCCGTGAGAAATGCTCCTTAGCTGTTGAAAATCGCCACTTTCACCAGCTAATCATCATCTTTAAAAACACATTAGTTGTTGAAAGATTTTCATGAAAATTTTAAAGAGAATACCTTTATGGATCGTCTTATTTCTAAGACATAAATTAAAACCTAAGTTTTTCTACTAGAAAAACTCAAAACAAATTTGGAGAAAACTACCAATAGCAATGCCATCAACCACAAAATGCAACCATGGTGACTGGTTCATTTTGGGAGCTAACAGTAGGTAAACACTAAAATGAAGTGGGCAACACCCCCAAAGAGAAATTTTGGGGAAAATTACCTTGTAAAATATTGTAATTTCAAAGTCAATCTAGATCATTCATTATAAGGTCGTAGATCTTACAGTAGAAGTTATTTTAAGGTTTTTTTCCCTAGAAGGAAACCCTCTTTTATGAGGGAATTGTATTGTGGTTGTGTATTATTGGGAATATTGTATTTTGAGAGAGGAGACTGTGAGAGAAAGAAGAGGAAGTTGCAGTGGGCGTGTTGTATGTTGTATCCCTTCATATTGTTAGATAATAATAAGAAAGGACCTAACAATTTCTCTGGTGGACGTAGCCCACACTAGGTGAACCACGTATATATCTGTCTCTATTGTATTGTGTATATTTTTTATTTATTTCCGCATTTGTTTTATTTTATTTCTCTGTGATCTTGTTTTTCTAACAACTGGTATCAGAGTGAAAGGTAACTCATAGGAAAAGAGGGTTTCTAGTTCGAGTGGGAGCAATGGCGGAAGATGGAAAGTTTAGGGTCGAGAAATTTGATGGAAAAAACTACTAGTTATGGAAGATGCAGATGGAATATTATTTATATCAGAAGGATTTATTCCTACCATTGGGCAGAATAGAAAAGAAGTTGACGGCCATGAAGGACAAAGAATGGTAGGTTGTTGACAGAAAGGGACTAGGAACGATACGACTGAGCCTGACAACATCGTTGGCTTTCAATATTTCAAAAGAAAAGACAGCTAAGGAGTTGATGAATGCATTGGTTAAATTGTATGATAAACCCTCAACATCCAATAAGGTATTTCTAATGAAGAGATAATTTAATATGGATATGTCATAAGGTGGGTCTGTTGCAGAACATTTAAATTAATTTAATACGGTTATTAATAAGGTAAGTTCTGTAAAAGTGGACTTTGATGATGAGGTCGGGGCTCTTGTAATCCTGTTCTCATTGCTAGAAAGATGGAATGGCTTGGTAATGGATGTAAGTAACTCTGTCTCTGATTCAAACACTCTAAAATTTGATGATTTTGTTGGTGTTACCCTTAGCGAGGAAATGCAACAGAAAAGTGTTAGTGAGACATTAAGTAATGCGTTAAAGATGGAGAACAGGGGAAGACAAAAGGATATAGGAAAGGGCTCAGGGAACCGTAGGAATTCTAGGAAGGGAATATCCAAATCCAGACTAGGAAAAATAGAGTGCTAGAATTGTGGAAAGAAAGGACATCTAAAGAAAGACTACAAAGCTCCAAAGAAAAAAAGAGATGGAGAGTAGGAGAAAAATCAGGAAGAAAATGTAACAGGGGATGTGTTACAAGATGATTTGATTATTTATGTAGATAATATTTTTTAGTCTTGGGTAGTAGATGGTTTCATTTCATGCCACACCCCATAGGAAACATTTTCTAGATTATGTTCAAGGTGATTTTGGACAGGTTCATTTGGGTGATGATGCACCATGAAAAATTGTTGGAATGGGAAAGGTACAAATAAAGCAAAATAATGGAAACCAATGGTTGTTGAAAGAGGTAAGACATGTTCCATATCTAAGGAAAAATATAATTTCAATAGGGAAGTTGGAAAGTGAAGGTTGTATATCCATATTTACAGATAAGGCATGGAAGGTCATGAAATGATCATTGGTGATAGCAAAAGGAAAGAAGGTAGGTACATTGTATTTATGTACCGATAATATTGATTATTCTATCTCTTTAGATTCTACAGGAGTAGATACAACTCTTTGGCATCATAGGTTTGGACACATGAGTGAGAAGGGGATGCAGATACTTCACAAAAGGAATTTGTTGCCACATCTTAAACAAATTGATTTGGATTTCTGTGAGCATTGTGTTTGTGGAAAACATAAGAAAGATAGATTTCTCAGAGTCAAAAATAAAAGAAGAGTAAAAAGATAGATCTTGTGCATACAGATGTATGGGGACCAGCTCAGGTATCATCTCTTGGTGGCTCTCGTTATTATGTTACTTTTATTGATGATGCAACTAGAAAACCTTGGGTTTATTGTATTCGACAAAAATCTGATTCTTTTGATACTTTTAAGAAATGGAAAGATTTGGTTGAGAATGAGACAGGAAAAAAGTTGACGTGTGTCAGATCAGACAATGGAGGTGAATATTGCAGCAAGGATTTTGATGATTACTGTTCATACCATGGGATTTGTAGAGAAAAGATACTTCGAGGAACACCACAAGAAAATGGTGTGTTAGAGATGATGAACAGGACAATCATGGATTATGCAAGGAGTATGAGATTGCATGTAGGGTTTCCCTTACTGTTTTGGGAAGATGTTGTAGATATTGTTGTTTACTTGATAAAAAGAGGACCTTCAAGTTCTTTTGATGGTGGCATTTCAGAGGAGGCATGGACAGGTAAAAAGGTAAACTATTCATTTTTGAAGACTTTTGGTTGTGAAGCATGTGTCCATATTGATAAAAAAAATAGAACAAAGCTTGATGAAAAATCCAAGAAGTGTACCTTTATTGGATACGGTGTTAATGATTTTGGTTATCGCTTATGGGATTATGAAAATAAAAAAATCATTAGGAGTAGAGATTTCTTATTCAATGAGAAGGTCATGTACAGAGATCAGTTGCAAGGAAAGAAACAGGAAAAAGAAAAACCAAAATACACAGTGCTTGATGAGATCACTGAAAAATAAATTCCAAAGGTACAAGAAAACCAAAATGTACAACAACAGGAGTAGCAGGTACCTCGAACTCCTACAAGTGTTGTTAGAAGATCTATCAGGTTAAGTAGACCACCTAAACTATACTCTCCTTCATTGTATTATTTATTGTTGACTGATTTTGGTGAACCAGAATGTTATGAATAAGAAATGTAGGTAAACACTAAAAAGAAGTGGGAGCAAGGCATGAAAGAGGAAATTGATTCCTTGGTAAATAACCATAATTGGTACCTGGTTAAGTTTCCTACAGGAAAAAGAGCATTACAAAATAAATGGGTTTATAGGTTGAAGGAGGAAGCTGGAGGAAAAAAGTGGCATAAGGCTAGACTTGTTGTAAATAGGTTTGCACAAAATAAAGGTATAGATTTTGATGAAATATTTTCTCCTATTGTTAAGATGAATTCAATTAGAAATATTTCAAGTCTTGTGGTAGTAGAAGATTTTCATATTGAACAGTTAGATATAAAAACATCTTTTCTCCATGGGGATTTCGAGGAAGATCTTTGTATGCAGTAGCCACATGGGTATGAGGTCAAAGGGAAGGAAAATTTGGTATGAAAGTTGAAGAATAGCTTGTATGGCCTAAATAAAGCTCCAAGAAAGTGGTATTTGAAGTTTGACAGGTTTATGATAGAACAAGGTTATAGTAGATGTCATTCTGATCACCATGTTTATTTTAAAAGCCTATAAAATGGAAGCTATATTATCTTACTATTGTATGTAGATGACATGCTTGTTGTGGGGTCTAATATGAAGGATATAAATGTTCTCAAGAAGAAATTATCTAATTCATTTGTGATGAAGAATTTGGGTTGTGCAAAGAAAAACCTTGATATGAGAATAACAAGAGAGATGAAAAATCACAAATTGACATTGTCTCAGGGTGAGTACATAGAGAAGGTGTTGGATAGGTTTAGAATGTAGAATAAAAAAATAGTTAATACACCTTTGGCCATCCATTTCAAATTAACTACGGAAATGTGTCCCAAGACAAAAGAGGAGATAGAATACATGTCCAGGGTCCCTTATTCATCAACAGTTGGCATCTTGATGTATGTGATGGTTTGCACAAGACCAGATATTGCACATGCGGTGGGAATTGTGAGAAGGTATAAGAACAATCCAGGTAAAGAACATTGGGAGGAATTAAATTGGATTCTCAGGTATTTGAGAGGTACTTCTACTCATGAATTATGTTTTGGAGGTTCAGACATTTCTCTATAGGGATATGTTGATTAAGATATGGCAGGTGATAAATATAGCAGGAGGAGCACCACAAGGTATGTTTTTAATGTAGGTGGAACAACAATAATTTGGATTTCAAAACTACAAAAGGTTGTTTCAATTTCAACAATAAAAGCAGAGTATGTTGCTTCTATAGAGGCTAGTAAAGAAATTATTTGGTTATAGAGGTTTATGGAGGAATTGGGAAAGACGCAAGAGAATAGCAGGTTGTACTATGAGAGTGCCATTCATCTTGAAAATAAAAAGAAGTAGGAGCAAGGCATGAAAGAGGAAATAGATTCCTTGGTAAATAACCATGATTGGGACTTGGTTAAGTTTCTTGTAGGAAAAAGAGCATTGCATAATAAATGGGTTTACAGGTTGAAGGAAGAAGCTGGAGGAAAAAAGTGGCATAAGGCTAGACTTGTTGTAAATGGGTTTGCACAAAATAAAGGTATATATTTTGATGAAATATTTTCTCCTATTGTCTTGGGTCCCTTATTCATTAGAAATTGGCATATTGATGTATGTGATGGTTTGCACAAGACCAGATATTGCACATGTAGTGGGAATTATGAGCAGGTATAAGAAAAATCTAGGTAACGAACATTGGGAGGCAATAAATTGGATTCTCAGGTATTTTTGAGGTACTTCTACTCATGAATTATGTTTTGGAGGTTCATACATTGTTCTATAGGGATATATTGATTAAGATATGGCAGGTTATAAAGATAGAAGGAGGAGCACCACAGGGTATGTTTTTAATGTAGGTGGAACAATAGTAAGTTGGATTTCAAAACTACAAAAGGTTGTTTCACTTTCAACAACAAAAGAAAAGTATGTTGTTGCTACAAAGGCTAGTAAAGAAATTATTTGGTTATAGAGGTTTATGGAGGAATTGGGAAAGAAGCAGGAGAATAGCAGGTTGTACTGTGAGAGTTTCATTCATCTTGCAAATAAAAAGAAGTGGGAGTAGGGCATGAAAGAGGAAATGGATTCCTTGGTAAATAACCATAATTAGGACTTGGTTAAGTTTCCTGCAGGAAAAAGAGCATTGCAGAATAAATGGGTTTACAGGTTGAAGGAAGAAGTTGGAGGAAAAAAGTGGCATAAGGCTAGACTTGTTGTAAATGGGTTTGCACAAAATAAAGGTATAGATTTTGATGAAATATTTTCTCCTATTGTTAAGATGACTTCGATTAGAAATATTTTAAGTCTTGTGGCAGTACAAGATTTTCATATTGAATAGTTAGATGTAAAAACATCTTTTCTCCATGGGGATTTGGAGGAAGATCTTTATATGAAGCAACCACATGGGTATGAGGTCAAAGGGAAGGAGAATCTGGTATGCAAGTTGAAGAATAGCTTGTATGGCCTAAATAAAGCTCCAAGAAAGTGGTATTTGAAGTGTTATCACTCCAGGAAACTCTCCTAGGCTGTAAGTCGGAGATGCCTGGTAACTAACTCTTTTTTTTGAAGAAATTTTCTAAATAATTGATATGGGTGGTGGATCAAGGTGAATGACTAGAGGCTGAACTGCGTTTCAAGACTATCTAGAGGTACAAAATCTCACAAGGCTTTCTAGCACCGTGGTCAGATAAAGTTTGATTTAATGGGAAAAGGAAAATAGTTATTGAACCAAATTATGTTTCATGCCAACAAACACAATGGGTCTAACAACCAGGAAATAGCTTATGATAATTAGCTAAGACAATTATCAGTGAGATGACAGTCACTGCAAATCGAATGATCTTCAACAAAGGACATCCACTCATAAACTATAAAAGACAGAAGAGAAAATCTGACACAATACTGAAAGAAGCTTGCAATTTTTTATAAAATAAGAATAAGTCTGAGTATTACAGTGAAAGAATAATAGTATTCCAAGTCGAACCCTTGTTTGATCTCAAAACAGGCATTTTATAGCCTTTACAAACAGTTGAACAGATCCTAAAAGCATGGATCTGTTATTAAATGAAAACAGTCCTATTCTATTTTAACAACCTTAAAATCAAAATCTTCAACAGCTAAATTAAGATATCGAATCTATCTTCAGTCTTCAAAAAGTCGCCAATTTCCTCTTTCAGCTTCAGCATCTGGAGTGTGATAGAATAAAATGACACCTGTGTATGACTGTTGAAATTTCTAGGATTCATGGCCGAGTTTTTAGGAAATGGTTCTTTGATGTGTAACCAAAATCCCTCGAATCTTTGAGGTTGAACTGCTAGCAATCGATCTTCTACTTCCCTGATACACTGGCATACCTTTGAAAATCGTTTGAAATGAACTGTTGCGTTGTCGGCTTCCAAAACTGTTCGCCCAGCTTTCAACAGCGCAACCGTTGGAACTTTTCACGGGTAAGCTGTTGAAAGCTATCGCTTTCCACAGCTAACGGGTAATCGGAATAGTAGCCTGGCGCTATTGAAAGTTCTGATAGTGCACAAAAAGAACCTTCGCTTCCAAAATCAATTTCAAACCAAAATCAATTAACATCTAACTTCTCCCCTTGCATATTGACTGCCACCTGAGCAAGAACTGTCAAGTCTAGATGAGACCTTTGTTTCAGCTTTTGTTTCAATCCCCTGATCCGCTTCCTGAGATGTCGGGCAAGCAATCTTAATCTGCTGTAGTTTATAATGATCTTTTCCTTCTTCTTTTTCTCTTTAACGCTCTCCTTGGCCAACCTTTCGAATGCTGCATTCGTCTTGACAAAGTTGTCAGACAACTTTTTATATCTATCCTTTATCACCCGCTCCAGAACTTCCTGTTGAGCAATTACCTCTTTGAGGTGTTTGATTCTCTGGGTTTTATTTTATCTAGGTTTCTTTGACGATTCTCCTTGCTCTGTTTGATTTAAAGTTTCATAGTTTTGAGCACATTCTGTAGATTGTTCAGAGCTCTTGATGGCAGGGCACTGATCTTTCTGTTCAGACTCTGAATCTGAGTAAGGTAAATTGAGGATGTTCTTACCTGTACTCTGTTGTGTAGGGTGTCCTGAGTCCTGCTGTATAGTCGGCTCTGTAGTCTGCTCGAAATTC